>PVHY01017136.1:0-20068 GCA_004024945.1 Uropsilus gracilis
TCCCACCTGCCTGACCCAACTCCCCCAGCCCACCTGACCCATCTGGCCTGATCAAACGCCCCCACTCTGTCACCAAACAAAAGGACACAGCCATGTAGCCAACACGGAGCTCTCACAGCCCCTGCTCTGGGCTGTGTGAGATGCCGCTCAGTCTTCTTTCCCAAGAAAGTACCTGTTTCTTTACTGGTCTCTGGTCTCTTCATTTCTTCCTTTGTCTCCAACATTCTCCTTTCAAACCTAACACTCCAGCCGGGCGTGGTGGTGCGCACCTATAATCCAAAAGCTGAGAGTCAAGAGGACAGGAATTGCTTGAGTTCTGAGGCAACACCAATACCTGGTTCTCGAAAAAGCATCCAGGCATGGTGGTGTGCGCCTGTAATCCCAGCTACCTGGGAGACTGAGGTTGGGGATCGCTTGAGTCGGTGGTATCCAGACTACCCTGGGCAACATAGCAAGACCTAATCTCCAAAATAAATAAATAAAATCAAACCTAACACTCTTCCTTTTTGCATCCGTGCATCTTAAGAAAGGGCACACAAGGTTTTTTTCTGGAAGAGGTTCCCCATTGCTCTGTGGCTGCGCTGACCCCTACTTCCGCAAAGGCAGGGAAACTCAACAGCATAATTTGTGTGTTTGGGGGCGGGGAAAGCCTTTGCCTTCTTTTCTGGAGAACAAAGTGCATCACAGGGAACTTTTTGCTTAACCTTCTCCTTCCTTCACTCATTCATTCAACAAATATATGTCGACAGTTCACCATGTGTCTAGCATCATGGAAACAAAGGGTTAAGGCTAAGCCCCCAGTTCCAGGAGCTCACAAGTGATGTCAAGAGAGCAACAGCAGGGAATTCTGTGCAAAGGAGGCAGGGATGCACTCAGAAAAGAGGCCATGGGATTAGGAGCCACCACCCCCTACCTCTCTCCTCACCCCCCACCAGCCGCCACCCCCCCCCCAGCTGAGATGGGTGGGGGTGTACACCGAAGGAAGCCCAGCAAACAGGTGCCTAAAGGCTTCTTTTGGACTCCATTTTAGAAAGGAGACACCTAGCAGGGCGGGAAAGTGGTGGGGAGTTGAGTTTCTTTAGGCGAAGACCATGCAGATGACAGAAACCCTGACTGAGCTCTCAGAAACCAGTGGGGTGTGATGCAGCAGGACACCCTTCAAAACCAGGCAGGAGGGCATTCCAGCCCAGGGATGCCAGGAGACCAATGGTCCAGAAGTGGGAATCCCAAAGCCAGATGCATACACATGAGATTAACCTCCCATTGAGTGGAGTTTGTGGTTACAGAAGATAAGGCAAGGCATCTGGAAGGTTGCCAGGTGCAATTTGTTTATGCTAATGATGACTGTGAAGATAACACTGCTGCTGGTGGTGGTGGTGGTGGTAGTGAGGGTGATGATGACAGCCTTGACTCATGATCCTGGTTACTTTTATTTTTTTATTTACTTTTTATTGTTATATATATATATACATACATACATACATAGCCTCATTGTCTATCCCGATGCTCTCTCATCACCTTACCATCTGCGCATCATCTTAGTCTTTTGTGCCCTCCCCTGCCCCCATTCTTTCCCTCCTCCCCCTCTCTTGTTCTATGCTTTAGTTCTGTTGGCAGTTTTCACTTTTTCTTAAGCATTTTTTTTGTTTGTTTTTCCTACATCCCTCAAATAAGTGAGACCATCCCATAGTTCTCTTTTTCTTTCTGGCTTATTTCCACTAAGATGATTCCTTCTAGCTCCATGTTGCTGCAAATGACATAAGTTTGTCTTCTTTGATAGATACATAATATTCCATTGTGTTTGTATCCTGGCTTCTTTTAGAAGGCTGCTAAAATTCCTGCAGCTCCTCCCTGGACAACTTTGCAGTGCCATCTACAGATAAACTTGGAAAATTCCTGGTCTTCTAAGTCCCTTGACCCAGAAGCCCTGAAGACCACTTGGATGCTTTTCAAGCAGGATGTTGTTCAATATTTCGTTAACAATTCGCGGTTGCATGTTCACCCATATCCACACAGCACGAGCATCCTGCTTGCAATGTTCCCCCTTCAGAAAACTTGTACCACCCCACAAGTTAATGAGCTTTTCTATACATAGTTTCTTCCAGTGTATAATTACTGGCCTGGCTTTATATTATTTTGGGATAGTATCAGCAGCTAATTGTGGTACAGTCTGAATGCTCTGAAATGAGCTCAGCTGAGTATGAGAATAGCTCGGCAACTGCAGGACTGTGTTGCGTCATTTCCAAAGTCTATTGTTTAGCAGGGCACTGAACGTGGCAGATGAATGGTGGAGTCCAATTCAAAGGGCAAATGATGAGAGAATCTGACCTGCATCACATTTCACTCTGAACGTCCTAAACTACTTGCTCCCTGGTGCCCACTAGCTACATTCAACTACAGATGATTGGAGTATGCCTTGGGTCCAGACACTTGCATCCCTAGAAATTAGTGAAGTCTCCTCTAGAGGAAGTTGAATTCCTACTTCCCACTCCCCTGGAAGCAAAAGCAACCAAATACTTCTAGTCTCGTTTTTCTTATGCATTATTCCTTTGAGTACTAGAGGATAGGAATTCAGTATCTGATGGAAGAGATTGGCAAAAGGCATGAATAATACAGATTCAGTCACTTTCATTCACTTTCTCCATACACCCCTGTTCTCTAGATGCAAGTTAACTCCTCTTCCACTTTTTCCAGGCAAGTAATGTTACCTGGCAGTTTTCCCCATAAATAAGAAAATGATGTAAATCCCACATATGTATGTAAACAATGATTGTCACTATCTTAAGGAGTTGGGAGTAAGAAAGCTGTCCGGCAAAGAACTTACCTATCATAGGAAATTACTAGTTAGTGGCTAAAGTTGATGAATCAGAAATAATATCTTATCCAAAAATATAAGACAAAATTAATGCCAGGGGAAAACAGCTTAAGGCATCTCAAGTTTTCCAGTGAGGAGAGGAAGCAAGAAGAGCAGGGAAAGGCAGGTGTACTTATCTGCTCATAACATAGTACCACAGAGAGGGGCACATAATGAACAGAAATAAATTTTCACAGTTCTGGAGTTGGCAAGTATCAGATCAACATCCCAGTCTCAGTGTCTCACAAGGGCTCTTCTTCCTGACTGTAGAAGGTAGCTTCCTTGCTGTCTTCACTGGAGCTTTCCTCTATGTAGGCCTTTGGAAAGAGACAGGGCAGGAACCATGGTATCTATTATAATAAAGGCACTAATCCTATTGGATCAGGGCCCCATCCTTATGACCTCATTTAACCTTAATTACTTTTGTAAAGACTGTACATTCAAATATGTTATATTTGGGGGTATGGCTTCAGCATAAAATTTGGGGTGCTGAGGGTATGGGGCAAGAAACCATTCAGTCCATTGCAGAGAATTTATGTGTTTTGCTTTTTTAAAGAAAAGTCCCTGAACATTTGGGAACTAGCCTTAGACTCACAGCTAGACCTGCAAGTTGTTAGAGTTCTGGTGTCCTTCAGAGGGGTATAAACCATCTCACAGGAAACTAAGTCAAGTCAGTCTGTGGTGAAGTGGGACAAAACCAAATCACATCATAATTCTGTCCAAGTAAATGTTGTGGGACAGAATCTGGTATAGGCAGATAAGTGCGGGCGTGAAAGAATTCACCAGAGGCAGAAGGAGAAAAGAACAGGGGGATTTGTTGAAATACACTGCTAAGGGAAGCAGGGCAAGACAGGAGAGGCTGCTCAAAGTGAGGGTCCTGAGACTGTTTATACCGCAGGTATCTGTTGTGACTTATGGGCCACTCAACAAGACACAAGGACTCCGATTAAAGTTCAAAGCTGCAGATTTATTACTGGTGAACCAGGGTCCCCAAGCCAGCTTCACAAGAGAGACCCCAAACTGTCTCTGTTATAATCTTTTATAGGGCAAAACCACCCCCTCCCCAAGTCCACATTGTGAAGCAAGCAAGCAGGTGTAGGACACATTCCCATAACTATAGGACACATACCCATGTGTTCATAATGGGGGGACATGTTTTTATAACTGCGGGTTTCCAATAATGCTGACATATATCATTTGTCAGGAGGACAATGCTGGTGTCTATCATCTATTAGGCGGACAATGCTGTTGTCAGGAACAACCAGGAATAAGGGGAGATAGAAACAGGATGTCAGACCAGTCAGTCGTGGCAGGTACTTTCCACTAAGGGCAGGAAGAGGACACTGGTCTCAAAATGGAGGTTTTAAATTAAATGGAGTCACTTTGGTTAGTCTGTTCCCAACAGCATCACGGATTGGTTCTTGGGTGGGTCCTAACTGATAACCCAAATTTGCACAACAGATCACTATAGCAACTGGATCATCACTTTAGTGGTCCAAGTTTCCCAGGGTGAGCCCATTCCCTCCTGGCCTCCATCCTAGGCCCCTAAACCCACCAGTTGGCCATGGAACAGTGGCTTAACTTAAATCAATGGCACCAGACATTAAAGAGAAAACCAAGGTTTCTGTGCCACCCACAAAATATCAAGCAGCCCTCTTTTTGGTTAGGAGGGGTGACTCCTGCTTCTTTACCAATCCCAACCCTATCCCAGCTCTAGACTCTGTGGGGGTTAGTGAGATGCCTACACAGACTCTTGTTCCTACCTTCTAACAGCACCCAACTCAAGCGAACCCCCATTTCCCTGAAGCCTCTTCAAAATCACCCACCAAGTTCCAAATCCTTTAAAACTTTATAAAGGCTGGGCATGGTGGTGTATGCTTATAGATAGCAGCCTAGGAAGCCATGGCTGGGGCCAGGGATTGTGGTTCGAGTTCTGCCAGGGGCATGTAGCGAGACCTAGTCCCAAAAAAATAGCTGGGCGTGGTGGTACGCGCCTGTAATCCCAGTCACAAGCTGAGGTTGGGGATTGCTTGAGTCTGTGGTACCCTGGGCAACATGAGCCTGCAGTTCCACAGGCAAAAATAGCAAGATCTAGTCTCAAATAAATAGATAGATGGATGGATAGATAGATAGATAGATAGATAGATAGATAGATAGATAGATAGATAGATAGATAGATAGATAGATAGATAGATAGATAGATAGATAGATAGATAGATAGATAGATAGATAGATAGATAGATAGATAGATAGATAGATAGATAGATAGATAGATAGATAGAACTCTTTTTAGAGATGTTCATAATTTTTCATGATACAGGTTCTCATTCACTACAAAGAGTTAAACATTTCAATTATTCTTCTGAAGGTATATCCTGGGTAACTTCTGCCTGGATGTATCTTATAGTTAGAACTATGGGTACGAATCATTTTAAAAGAATGTTTTAAATTAACTTATTATTGAAGGGAATCTGACAAAGTCCAATTGTCTGGGAGTAGGTAGAATCAGAGTATTTTCTCCAGTAAAAATGTTCTAATTAGGAGGACTGGCCTTTGGGATGGTGTCTTTTCAGAGGCTGGGCATGGGTCACAGATTCTCAACATACAGAGGCCAAAAATCAAAATAGGGCTCTTGCTTAATCACCAGCAACTTACAGAAGATTAGCAAAATTAGCCTTTAAGAGCAACAAGAGCTTCCATCCCAGGGACTGCCCTTGTGGATGGAAGGATGGAGACCATTCTCTCCTCTCCATATTTGTGGTGTGTGGAAGGTTAACAGATTGCTGTTTGCTAGTAAGTCAAAGGGTCTGAGACCTACAAGTACTAACAGAAGACAACTGACAAAGATTCACTTCTTAGGCAAGTTTCGGTCAGATTCCCCCTGGACTGCCTCTTCAGTTAGACCTTAGTCTGGACCTGCTAAGCCCGGTTTATCAAAGAATTTTATTAGACCAAGTTATCAGTCCTGATACCCAAGAGGTCCTCTTCCCCCACCCCTGATATCTAATCAGTTCCCCTTCATCCCTTTTCTTAATACTTAGCCAACATCCTCTTAATCTTCCATCTGCTTCCCAACCTTGCCCCCACTGACTAGAAGCCCCCACTTAACCCTACTTGAGTTAAGTTCACTCTCTCTCCCCTATTGTAACAGTCTTGAATAGTCATCCTTGCCATTCTTAACACGTTTCAGAACAAATTCTCCTTTAACACGATATCAAGCATATTTTTAAACTGCCATTCAGTTTCATCCAAGTGGTGATGACATCTCAAGTTGTAAATTAAATCTAAAGTGGGATTAATTCTTCTTCTGTCAACACATAACAGTCCTCCTTCCCAGTCCATATAGGCCCTTTCTTGCTTTCCTTCTGAGGCAAGTCAGTTCCAACGATCCCTCACCCTGGGTGCTGACTCCCCTTGTACCATCCTCCCTTCCTTGTATTAACTAGTGACTAGCTCCTATTAAAGAAAAAGAATATAGCAGAGGCCGTGGACTATTACTTCTAAGATGAGACTACAAGAGCTCTAAGACCCCCGCCTTGTTTAAGTTCTTTGTTTCATGACTTGCTTGTTTTGATGAAGCAAGTTGCTGTGCTGGGAGGCCCATGTGTCAAGGAACTGAGAGTGGGCTCTGGTCAACAGCCAGCATGAAGCGCATGCTTCCTGCCAGCAGCCCACAGAGAGCTAAAACTGCCAACAACCACATAAGTGAGAGTAGAAGTCGATCCCTCCCCAGTAGAACCTTGAGATAACAACAGTGCTTTGCTTGCAGCCTGTAAGAGATTATGAAGCAGTGGTCCTGGCTAAGTTTGCCCACATTCCTGCCCTGCATAAATGGTGCAATAATAAATGTGTTACTTACATGACTACATCCATGGGATAATTTGTTACCCAGCAATCAATAGCTAATACATCTCCCATGGCCTTTTTATCATTGGGCAAAGCCTTTTGTGGATAATTTGGAAGCAGATACTGGTCTGACTCACATATATTTGGAATAGTTTATGGAGTGTCCACCCCACATGGTCAGCAGACAATGTCCTGGTTTAAAATTCACTCAAAAAAGAAATATGCATGCAGATTTCAGAAGCCAATGGTTTAATATCTTCTCCCTAGGAGTTTCTGAATAAAGCCTTTTTTTGCCACATGAATCCATACTCCAACACAAAGAAGCATGGCAGGAAGATGGTGAGCAAAAGAAGGGTTCTACTTCCCTCTAATGACCACAAATCAGCCTCCCAATGCCTGACTTTACAGAATTATGTGTATTCTTTCAATATTCAGTAATCACTTATACTGGCGATGCAGAAACAGGAAGCAAAAGAGACAAGTCCCCCTCCCCCACTTTGATGCTGGTCACATTTTAGTGAAGGGGCAATAAACTAAGCCCAAAAAAACCATATAACATATGTAACAAAATAAGAAGTACCATGAATAAAAGTAAAACTAAGTAAGATAGTGAATGACAGCAGAAAGGCAGCAGGAGGGGTCAATGACCCTTCTCTATGTGAAGTTGGGTAAGAAAACAGGCAAAGCAGAGAATGTAATTAAACTTAGAAATGAGAGCAACTGGTCATTTAAATCCAGTCATTCATCAGGTTCCTCCCAGCCTACATAAACAGTAGCAAGACCACAATAACCTTAAGAGGCAACAATTGACTTACTCATTAAAAAGACAAAATAAATCAAAGTCACTAAGCATACAATGGACCCCCTTTGATTAGTTCAGTCTCTAATCCAAAAAACTACACATGGGTCCTTAACCACGTGTCTACAAAATGGTGGCTGTCCCATTTTCAAGCCAGGTGAAGAAACCAAAATGGCGGTATCAATCCTCCTTTGAAAGTGGGAGATTCAAATCCAATGAAGAAACCAAGATGGTGTCATTGATCCTCCTCCAAAAGACACAACCTCAACATTCTTTCAGTTTCAACTCTAAAGTGACCCAGCACCAGCAAGACTCACTGGATACAACAGCAACAACCACTTCTGATGTCTCACAATGAAAACAGCAACACAGCAAGTTCTCTTCAGGGCTCCAGACAATCCCCAAGCTTTACAGTTTCAAAGTTAAAGCAAGTTTTCAAGTACCATGTTTCCAATTCAGCTTACAAAGGATACAAGTTTCTCCAGCATGCTTCCTTGTGCTCCTCACCAGCCTGGGTTGGGAATGGAAGCCACAATGTGGCTTCTTTCCCTGCCCTGCTGCTGCAAATAGCAGCAGCAGCTCCAAGGCCTCCAGCCTCCTTGCTGCTCCACAGCTCTCTCCTACTTTCTCTCCTTCTCTTCATTCCTCCTTAAATCCCCTCACGAGAATTCTTGCCTTTCCTTTTCCAAGTTTCCACCCACCAGGACACAATGGCTGCCATCTTAATGTGGCACTACCATACTGGGGCCACAGCCCCCCAATTTCACCACAGCCCCCCTATCATATAGAGGAATATTTTAGCAGTGATGACCTGAACAAAATAATGGCTAGGCCACTAAATCTGACCAAAGAGTATTCTAGGCTGATGAAAAAGCATGCAAGAATGTTGAGGCAGGAACAAACTTGAAACATCAAGAAGTAGCAAGAAAACCAGTGCAGTTAAATGTAAGTGATCAGCCAGAGGTGAACTGAGGTTGGAGAGACCAGAAAGGATTTGGTTGTTGTCTTGTTTGTTATCCTAAGGAGCTAGGTTTTATATGAGCATGATGAGAAAGGCTGCAGAGAGTTTGGGTTTGGGTGATTCTAGATGTCTAAATTTTGTGTGTGGAGGGTAATGGATTGCTAAGATAGAAGGGTAAATTGAGCCAGGCACGGTGGCTTGTGCCTGTAAGCTTCAGCCTATGAAGTGGCTGGGGCTAGGGATCATGGTTTGAATCCCCATAGGGGCAACACAGTGAGACCTAGTCCCAAAAAAATAGCTGGGCGTGGTGGTGCACACCTATAATACAGCTACCTGGGAAGCTGAGACTGGGGATTGCTTGAGCCCGTGGTACCCTGGGCAACCTGAGCCTGCGGTTCCATGGGCAAAAATAGCGAGGCCTAGTCTCAAAATAAAATAAATAAATTATGGGGAAATTGATGAAATAAAGTGCATTCACTGCGCAACTGTCAAAAACTACGAACTAGAGCTACCTGTATAAGCACCACTGTTTGAAACATAATAATGAGTAGAAAATCCAACAAGCAGGTCAATGTGTTCTGCGTAACAACATTTATATAAATTGAGAGTAATAACTCACAAAACAGTGTTAAATAGTGGTTCCACAGCCATAAATCTATGAAAAGAAAATAGTTAATTAAACAGAAACCTACAAAACTCATGTCAGAGGCAATATGGACAAGAAAGTGCTGTGAGATCAAATGTCACCTGAGGTTCATCTGGATGGTTCATTTTATTATAAAAATGGAAAGATGAATATCACAAAAATATTCTACATAGATTCCAAGTGGTAAGAAATTAGTGTGTATGTGTTTTATACTCTACTTTCTGCTTTCCTAGGCAGGTAAGAAAAAGCTCAGCTATTCTACAGCAATTAGTTGGTGCAAAAGCAAAGTCATTTTGCTTATTTGTGGTCAGATGAGATGACTTTGCCTCAAAGAGGTAAAATCAGATACTTTTCCCTACAGGAGTAGAAGATTAAAATGTCTTCCAGCTGGGCACGGTGGCATGTGCCTTTAATCCCAGCCTATGGAGGGAGGCTGGGTCTGGGAATCGCTTGAGTCCGCAGGTTCGAGACCTGCCTGGGGCAACATAGCAAGACCTAGTCCCAAAAAATAGTTGGGCGTGGTGGCACATGCCTGTAATCCCAGCTACCTGGGAGGCTGAGGCTGGGAATCAATTGAGTCTATGGTACCCCAGGCAACATGAATCTGCGGTTCTCCAGGCAACACAGCGAGACCTAATCTCAAAAAAAAAAGTCTTCCAGCCTTTTTGTGGGTAACATTGACCCCATAATTTACATGAAACCTCTGGGCCTTTGCAGTCTCCTGTTCATGCTCACAGTAGACTCGGTATCTCCATTATTTGATGTGAGAAGTCTGTTCACACGGTCCTTAAACCTACATCCCATCAATTCATTTGAAGGAAACAAACCCTCTCCATCTCTGGGATGAAGTCCAAGGACTGAGATAGTCTGTGGTGTGAAAAAGAGAAAGCTTAAGCCGAAACAAAGATTTGAGCTTTTAATCCATTGATTAAATTCAGCTGGGAGAGCTGGATCAAAAGTCGTCTCATTAGCCGTGAAGACTAGAAATAAATAAGCAAGTTTAATTTCCACAAAGCCATCACCAGGTAAGTTCTGCTGATGTCTGAGGGAGAGGAGGGGCGAGTCCATGCCTTCCTCCTAATGGGTATTTTTGCAAAACTAAGAATTCTGAAAAGTATACAACCTCAGCTTATAGCAATGTTACAAATCTCACCTCAAAGGCCTTTTGTTTAGCTCAGCTACATTTCTACCAGGTCATAAATTTCTTTACATTATTATTTGAACCACTGGACTTGCCCTCCATGGAAAAATCAGTCTGTCACCCCCAGTCAAATTTCCTCCAGTTTCAGCAAAATAAAAAATTCCCTCCTCTGTGGTAAGGTGTTCACGCCTCAGCATGTCAGTAAGACAAGCTTGCAACTTCTCTCCTTCCCTAAGTCAGAGAAAGCTCTTTGGGTCACCACTCTAACAACTCCTCCAAGTTGACGAGATGGCCAGGAGAGACTTTTTTTTTTTTTTTTTTTTTGAGACTAGGTCTCACTATGTTGCCCGGGATTGTCCTGACCCAGTGGACTCAAGCGATCCCCAGCCTCAGTCTCCCAGGTAGCTGGAATTATAGGCACCTGCCACCACACCTGGCTGCTTTTCTGAGAACCAAGTCTCCCTATATTGCCCAGATTAGTCTTGAACCTGTGAACTCAAGCAATCCCTGGCCTCTTGCCTCCCAGCGCTTGGATTACAGGTGTGCGCCACCATGCCTGGTTCAGGAGAGACTCTATTCCACTTTCATGGAAGGCTGGTCCCAAGAAAAGCAGGCAAAGGTCTCATCCAGGGTGTTGGCTTCCTTGTTTGGGCTTCCTTTGGACTGTTAGATGCCAAGGTCTCTCTGTGACCCTCTAAGATAGCCAACTGCAATGGTCAAGTTCATCCTATGTCCCTGAGGCCCTCACCCCCTTCAAAAATACCCAGATAGAAATAGCTGCCATGTTTATTTTTGCAGTGCCCATGTTTTATTCACAAAGTAATAGACACAAAGCATCACGGTTTTATTTTCCTGCCTTCCACCGGCCAGATCATCACAGATATCTTAGATGTCTTGAGTCTCTCCACCAAAGTCCCAATCTCCTATTGGACAGTTTTCTCTCTCCTATAGCAATTTTCTTCCTATTGCAGTTCTGGAGTTGGAGCCATGATGGTTTCCTATGCTTTCTGGGCTCATTGTCCCTAGTACCCTGTAGATTCTCAACTCTGCCCACATTTTTCTAAATAGTCCTTTTATTAAGATATTGCGTAAGTTTGTTTATTAAGATAAGCCATCTGTGATCCTGCTGTGATACAATAAGAAACTTACTGCATTAATGAGAGAAGAAAAAAAGAAATAGCATATATGATTAAGTTTTTTAAAAAGTATAAACAAGAAAAAAACCTCCCAAGTTCTAGCTTTGCTTACTTGCAGAAAACACTCCCACAAAGCCACAGGAAGCTTTGCAAGTACTCTAGGTTCACCCTTTGAGAAAAATAAAACAGTTAACGCTGACATGTTCTATATAATTTTTTTCTGGTTCATTAATTTCTTTTCTTCACAGCCTTCTTGTTCTTTTCATTTTGGCAGAGATCACCCAACAGAATTGCTGTAAAGATTAAATTAGATACTCCATGAGAAACACCTACCACATGGGAATATTTTAGTGGTATGGGCTCAGGTTCTGTACAAAAGGAGACTAAATTTGTATCTTATTCCTGGTTCTTCAACTAGGACAAATTGTTCACTGTGTCTGAAAATGGGGTATGAATCCTATCTCCTGGGGATAAGATGTTAATTATAATTATAACAGTTAACATTTTTGAGCAACACTGTATGTCAGACAATGTGATAAAGACTTCTTTATGCATTATCTCATTTAATTCTCACAAAAACTCTATGAGGTAGATACTAGTTTAAGGCTTATTTTAAATATGAAGGAATAGGGCTTGGGAGGTTAATTTACCCAAGGTCAAACAGGTAATAAATAACAGCATTTATGTGTCAGATGTAATATATTATGGTGTTACTGTATGATAAACGAAGCGTACAGTGATATTAAGTACATATTAATGATATTCTCTGATATTTTGATAAGGGTTAATTTCCTCTCAACAAAAAAGAAAGTTCAGTGTAATCTAGTAATATATTTGAGTAAGTATTTTTACCATTTACCTCTATCTCACAATAGTCTCAAAATTTAAGGGTTTTTTTGGAACTTACATATAGGTATAAAGTCCAGTAGTTCCAATACTAGGAATTTTCTCAAAAGAGAAATTTCCTAGGAATTTATCCACAGAGAAAAATATGTACAAGAGTGGTCACACCAGACTTAATAGTATTAAACCAGAAGTTACTCAAATGTCCATCAACATGAAAATGGAAAAATAAATTGCAGTATATCCATGTAGTGAAATACTACTTGGCAATGAAAAGGAATGAACTGATACACACAAGAGGAAGCTTAAAAAGGGTCTCAAAAATATACTGAGTAAAAGAAGCCAGACAGACAAGAGGTCATTGGATAGTTTCATTTACCTGCAGTACAGAAGAAAGGAAAATCAGTCTATGTTCGAGGAAATCAGAAAGTGGTTGTGAGACACTCACAAACACACACAAAGGAATACTTCTCAGTTATTTTAAAAATGAAACTTATCATCTATGGCTAAATGGATGGAACTGGAGAGGATTATGTTAAGTGAAATAAATTAGAGAGAGAAAGACACGTACCAATGGTTTCACTCACATGTGGCATGTTTTTTTAAAAAAAGCAAAGGAACAGATGAAATTAAACCAAAACAAACCCTAGAAATCTGACTGCAGAGTTGAGATTACCAGATGGAGAAGGAAGGTTGGGAACTAAAGGGGGAGGAGTTTCAGTGGAATGTAGTGAAGGATAGGGATTGCTTTGGTGTTAGTTATGATGCAGTAATATGTTTGTAGAGGTGTGAACATGCACCCCTAACCTATAGACAGTTTTATAAGTCAATGTTTTCTCAGTAAATATAATTTTAAAAACCTTTCAGTGATCTTAATTATGACATTGCAGCCATATCCTTAATATGAACTTTGTTCCTGGGGTCTTTCTATTTGGAGACTATTATTGATTGTGGAGCCTGAGAATATTTAATAAACAGTTTCCTTTTCCAGCTCAGTAAATCTTGGATCCTTTCTTTTTTTTCTCTAAACTGTACTTGGAAATGAAATAGTTGTGTTTTGACCTCATCGTGAACCTCTTCCCATATCTTTACCATGTGCATTTAGAACACACAAGCTGACACTTTCCCCATTCTGCCTGGTTATTGCTTTAGTCATAACCCCAGACTACATGTCCTATCTTCTAAGTTATCATAGACACTAGTTACACCACTTGCCATTCATGCAGATTGAAGGAGACATTGCTTCTCTGCATTTCCAGTCTCTCCTCACGGTTGGTTTGCCACTTAACCAGACGTTACCAAAAGTTTTCTCATCACTGTCTGCTCTTTTCCAGGCAAGATTGTTTACTCAGCTGGTAACCTTGACAGATGAAGTAACACCTGCAGGGGACAAGCAGGCTTGCTTACTATCTGCTCTAAAAGCAGCGACTTCCCATCTCCGTGTCTCTGATCTGAGTCTCAATCCCACTACACAGGAGGTGTTCATCAGGCCATATTGAATCATCCCCACAGGACTAAATGGCAGAGAACTGGAGTGAACCTGCTGATCTTCATGCTGCTGGTTGCACCGTGAATAATAAAGCCCTAGGTGGCTGTGGCAGGATTGTTTGCTTATTGCCGGCACTTATGAAACAGGCTCCCTTCTTATCTTGTGAGGAAGGAAAAAACAAACTCGAGCACTACAGAAACCTGCTTCAGAAATTATCTCTATTTAATTTTCAATAGACTTTGAGTTAATACCACTCAGGTCTGCCCAGGACCTGAAATTAAAATCTCACTTTCCAGAGATAAAATTGGGAATAAAAACAGCTCCTTAATTCAGAACTGTATCAGAATACAGATACTGATGCAAATCGTGTAACTGCATGTCTCCAGAGTCAGCCTAGCCTTAGGTCAAGTGAAATTGCAGCATGGTTGAAAACACAGCATTTTTCTTCAAGAGAGTTTTATCTTGTGGGCTATTTATCAACCTAGCAACAGAAAAATTCCAAGAATTGACCGATTTCAGTGCTTTGCATAATTTCTGTGTGAACACAGTAATCTTTAACTCTGTGCTTCCCACAGATATCTGTCTTGCAAAGTAACAAATCAAAGGGAGAACAGGGATGGTAGAAGGGGGAAGTCTTATAATGTTCATATAAAAAAGACTACACAGTATGATCTCATATATATATATGGAAACAAAAAACAAAAAAAAAAAAACAAGTTTATAGACCCAGAGAGTAGAATGGTAGTCTCAGGGACTTGTGTGTGGGTGGGGGAGATGGAGAGATACTGAACAAAGAGTACAAACCCGAAGTTATAAGATGCTTAAGACTTAGGATTGTAAAAAAATTTTGGTGACAAAAGTTATGATGCTGCCTTGTGTGCCTGAAAGTTACTAAGAGATGAGATCTTAGGGGGTCACATCATGAGGAACAAAATGTTAACTAGTGAGTTGATGGCTGTGTTAACTAACCTTATTGTGGTCATCAATTCACAGTATGTAAGTAATCAAGCCATCGTGTGTTATACCTCAAACTTTTGCTGTGTCCTCTGTCAACTAAATCTCAATAAATCCAGGAAAGAACATTCAAACAGTACTGACATATGCCAAGAAGAGTGCTTTGCTGACATGCATGTGAAACCTTACTCTAATCATTGTGCTAATGTCCTAAGGAACAGGACAGCTGGTATCTAGGAACACAGACCCGCATGTGGTTCTGTGGCTTGGCTCAACAGGTAATTAGGTCTGAAAGGAGGAAGCTACTCAGCTTCTCTATGCCTTTTTCCCCATCTGTAAAATGGGAGTTATATCCGCTTCCACTTCATTGGGTTATTGTGTTATTTGAGTTAAAAGGGTAAACACATATCAAGTACTCAGAATGATGCTGTTTAATTTCAATGAATCCTATCCAGGTCAAAGACAGTAGGCCTTTGTAGGAAATTGTTATAATATGCAAGTGCAAGAATAACCATTTGCAATACATTCTTAAATTCCAAGAGTTTGGGATAAAGAACTAAGGTATCTTGAATGTCTGAAGTTTTAAATAACAATAAACTGATTCCTGGAAATTTTTTATTTTTTTATTATTTTTATTATTGTTACCTCAGCATCTTTCTAAAATACAGGAATCAAATTCCCTTGATCTTGGATTTCCAGTCTCCACAGCTGTGAGACAATACACTTTTGTGGCTTAGGCTCTCCCAGTTGTGGTACTTTGTTGTGGCTGCCTTAAAAATGAATACAAAATACACCACCAGCTCTCTTCCATCTTTCCTATCTTCTTTTCTATTCAAAACAAGGCATAATGCCCATGCATTTCTAAAGTAACACCTTCCAGTCTTACCCTTCTCTTCTGACAGTCACGTCATACAGAAACTTTTAAAAGACTCTTAAATGTCCACTTCATCAAAGACCATCCCAACTAGCTGGAAATAAGGTGCTAATTTCTTGTTTTTACTTAAATTTTCTGATATTAAAGTTGCATCACTTCCTGGTGGTTCCTACGGCATGAATATGTGTGATGAAACTTTCCAAAACCCTCATTGGAACTCTTCCACATCAGTCTGGGCATGGTGGCTCATGCCTGTAGGTGGCAGCCTAGCAAGCCACGGCCGGGGCCAGGGATCGCAGTTCAAATCCCACCAGGGTAGCGAGACCTTCTCCCAAAAAAATAGCTGGGTGTGGTGATGCACGCCTGTAATCCCAGCTACCTGGGAAGCTGAGATTGGGAACTGCTTGAGTCTGTGGTACCCTGGGCAACGTGAGCCTGTGGTTCCATGGGCAAAAATAATGAGACCTAGTCTCAAAAAAAAGAACTCCTCCACATCATTTGGCTTTGGAAGGAGGCCTATTTTTTTTAGAAACCTGTTCTACACCAGATGCTGTGGTTACCAGAAAATAGCACAGTTGGGTCATTGATCCCCTATGCTTCCTCCCACAAGTTAGCCAGATTATGGAAGTGCTTTAGCCCCCCTCAAGCAATTGTTTTCATTGGATGTAAAGGAACAAAGCCTAAAGATACTCTGCTGAGTGTTATTTTCCCAGTCATTTATTGTGAGATAACACAGAGTTATGTATCAAAGATACTCATGATTCTGATGTTAATATTACTCAGTTCAGAAGAAAGAACATCACCTGGGTAAGTGATGATGTCACTAGAACAAAAGGAAATGGTACTTACACCCATAACAATCCATCACTATACACCTATCAGAACAGTTTGAATTTAACACATGGTAATACAAGACTGGGCACGGTGGCACATGCCTGTAATCTTCAGCCTATGAAGCGGCTGGGGCTAGGGATCACGGTTCGAGTTCCGATAGGGGCAACACAGTGAGACCTAGTCCCAAAAAAAATAGCTGGGCATGGTGGCGTGCACCTATAATCCCAGTTACCTGGGAAGCTGAGGCTGGGGATTGCTTGAGTCTGTGGTACCCTGGGCAACCTGAGCCTGTGATTCCATGGGTAAAACTAGGGAGACCTAGTTTCAAAAAGAAAAAGACACATAGTAATACAATTACTGATCATGATACAGAAAAACTGCACCCTCACACACAACTGGTAGAAATATAAAGTGGTACAGTCATTCTGGGAAAAAACTGGCAGATTCTCAGAAGAGAATTAGCATACAAGTCAGCAATTGCACCCCGGGGTCTCATCTCAGAGAAGTGAAAACCTGGCACATGAATGCTCATAGTTTATGTGTATTAGAAAAAAAAAAGTGGGACAAACAAAATGTTTTTGAAAAGGGAAATGACTGACCAAACTGTGGTATATCCAAGTAATGAAATACTACTAAGCAATATAAAAGAACAAACTTGGTAGGCATGAAAATATGAGTCATTTTCAAGGTCATTTTGCTAATTGGGGGAAAAAAACAATGTCTAAAAGTCATGTGTGTATAATCCTATTCATGTGATAGTCTTGAAATGGTGAAATTATAGAAATGCCAAATAAAATCAGTGATGGGGAGATGTGAGTGAGCAGTATAAATGCATGATACAAGGGAGACCTCTGATAAGAGATTAGTTCTATATGGTATTTTTGGCAATGTTGCATGCTTGAAAGTTTTACACATGATAAAATGATAGAGAACCTGCTACATACTTGTGCCAATGTCACTTTATACTGTATCAGTTGTCGCTATTGGGAGTAACTTGGTTAGGGTGTTCAGGACTTTTTGTAATAGCTTCCTATCTTCCTGTGAGTCTGCCAATTATTCTGAAATGTTTTTAAATTCTAAAGTAGCTGCTGCCTAAGTCAGAAGCTAGGACAGGGCACCCACCGCTCCCCCCAAGCCCCCTAGCCCGCTCATATTGAGCCTGTGGAAGCCAACTCTGGTTATTGGCTTCATTTTTACCATTCACAAATGCTTCTCTACTGATCAGAAAAACTGCATCCTCACATATACTTGTTAGGGATGCAGTTTTTTCTGCCTATTTTAAACTTAAATAATTTAAATTAGCAAACTAACTTTTCCAAATGGAAGTAATCATCTGACATCTTTTCAACCTGAGTTTTTGCACTCAATATTGTGTTTGTAAGTTTCATCCAGAATGTATATGGCTATAGTCCTGTATTCCATTAAACAAATATGCCATAATCTATTAGCCCATTTTAGTACAGATGCTTTGGGGCTGGTTTCTAGTTTTCAGAGATTAGGGACAATGCTGTCATGAACATCACTATACTCCAGTGCTCACAAACATGCATTTTTCTAGAGACTACGTGCAGGAAAGTAGAATGATAGTTACCAGGGGTCCAGCAGGGAGCATAAGAGGGGTTTTTTTTTTCCTTTTAATGGATACAGAACTTCAGAAGTTGAAAAAAGTTCTAGATTCGAATACACAACTATTGTCTTATTATTAGTGAACAGTGTACATATGTACATTTTATCATAGAAAAAAATAAAATATAAGTGTAACTATTTTAAAATAACCTCATTACTGTAGAAAGAACCAGTATCTGTGCCTTGAAAAATAAGAAAAAAATAGAAATGCAAAATAAATACATAAAATGTTTACATTTCTGACATCTAGAGACCTACAATATTTACTATAGTGTTGTAGATCTGAAAATGACTTTATATTGTACATGTGCTTTGCAGTGGTTCACTGGTAAATGATTTCTAGCTTTCCCCATTCGAATTCTTCCAGTTGGCCCACACATATAACAATTGATTTAAAAACCAAACCAAACCCTGTGTGAGACATAGGTACACTTGGGTTGGGATCTCAGTAAACACTTTTGTTCTTAGCCCTTCTCTTAGACAGATGATGTGCTTTGAAAATGTTAGATTGGAATTGCTGTTCATTTTGTTTGATTTTTTTAATAAATTATGTTTATTTGGTTTTTTTATTTAATTATTTCTTTAATTACATTGCTGTCAACACCAGGGTTCTCCCACCACCCTGACATCCATGCACCATCATCTTAATCATTTATGCCCTTCCTTCCCCTCATTTCCCCCTCCCCTTTTGCTTGCTCTATATTTCAGTTCTGCTGGCAGTTTTAAGTTTTTCTTGTCTGTTTGTTTGTTTGTTTTCCCTATATCTCTCACATAAGTGAGACCATCCTGTATTTTTCTCTTTCTTTCTGGCTTATTTCTGTTAACATAATTCCTTCTAGCTGCATTCATGTTGTTGCAAATGGCATAAGTTTGTCTTTTTTGATTAATGAATAATAATCATTACTCAATCATTATTCATTATTCAATACATCATTAATAATCCATGTGTACATATACCACAGCTTTCTGAACCACTCGTCTATTTGGGGGTATTTGGGTTGCTTCCATATCCTGCTACTGTAATTAGCACTGCAATATACATCAGAGTACATAGACCATTCCCTCACACCATGTACAAAAATCAACTCAGAATGTATAAAAGACTTGGACATAAGACCTGTAACCATAAACAACATAGAGGAAAATACAGCAATGCTTGGCAAATCATTCTAAGACATATACTTCAGGAACCTCTTTCAGGACACAGCTACAGATGTCAAAAAAAATTAAGACAAACATAAGCAGCCGGGATTACATCAAACTAAAAAGCTTCTGTACAGCAAAAGGTCCAATAACTAAAACAAAAAGAAGCCCAACCGAATGGGATAAAATCTTTGCCCTGCACACAAGTGATAAAGGTCTGATAACAAAGATGCACAAAGGACTCACACAACTTCACAAACATGAGACAAAAAGTCCTGTTTTTTGTTTGATTTTAAAGAGAAAATAAAAGAGGTTGCAACTGCTTTTTTCTTTTTCTGCAAAGTTGCTAGCAGCAATTCCGATGACGAACCACCAAGAGACACACTGTCCTTTTCCAGGGCTCGGTGACAAAGCTGCTTTTGAAGGCTGCTGGTTCTGTTCCTCTGACACAAGGCACGTTTATAATCTGTGCTCTTGCTCTATGACAAGTGCACTGGTGCCATGCCAAAGGGTCAATTCAGTGTCTATCACCAAACACACTCACCCAGTTGTGTCACTTTTCTAAATGGCTCTTGAAATGAAGAGCACACCCTTTGCCCATTGTCCGTGTTGTTCCTTAGACATCTCCTCTCGGCTCAGATTGTTCAAGAATCGTGGCTCTTGCATTTGTGTCTAAAGCATATTTTAATCGGTCTGCCTAATGCACGGATCATGCATTTGTACCTCCAGTTTTCTGGAAAAGTCAATCTTTTAGAAATTGTTTCTCAGAATGTCAATACATTTTTTTTTCTTTAAGTTTAAAGAACTGTCAGCCGGGCATGGTGGCTCGTGCCTGTAAGCTTCAGCCTATGAAGCGGCCGGGGCTAGGGATCATGGTTCGAGTCCCGCGTGGGGCCTGTAGCGAGACTTAGTTCCAAAAAAA
>PVHY01017136.1:20168-32260 GCA_004024945.1 Uropsilus gracilis
AGAAAGAAAGAAAGAAAGAAAGAAAGAAAGAAAGAAAGAAAGAAAGAAAGAAAGAAAGAAAGAAAGAAAGAAAGACACACTGTGCAATAGATAAGGTTCTGAGACATGTTTCTGACATCACCAGTCCAGTCTATTTTTGTTTTTTGAAAAGGTCAATAAAACAGGTTCTCAGAGGTTGCCCACGAAGATTACCCACACACAAGAACTGGGAGAAGATGAGATAACTAGAAAGGAGAAGGTTGCCCCCCCACCCCCCGCCAGGTTCTTCTCAAGGAGCAGAGGTCATGACCTCAGATGACCTGACCCTGTCTGGATGTACACTACACTCCTGGCACCAGAAGGGGCCTGAGTCTCAGCCAGAGCAGGCTGTGCCATTGATGGGCACTTCTGTTGCTGTGTGAAGAAGCCACATGATATTGCTGTGTCATCAGAGGGTCTCTCAGCAACAACTAGCAATGTGTGAGGTGACCTCAGCAAGAGAGACACCCATCCACAGCTTCTGTCTTTGCACAAGACATCTGGACTCGGCCAAGCCCCAGGACACATGTATGTATATCCCAGAATGCACCCAGCTCTTGAATGTACCACCTGCCTCCAGCAGTTGTTTCAAGGATGCAATAACATACCAGAAAAATCTCAGCTTCATTTTTCTCTTTTTTGGGCAGATCCCTCGCTCTCTCCAATTTTTCAGTTCTACAAAGCACCCTATGGTGAATAACTTGGTAGCTTACAGGAAGGGAAAGAGAAACATCATTAACCACATTAAGTGACTCCAAGGGGAAAAAAGCTGATTCTTCTGGAAAATGGCTATCTGAGCAAAATTCCCAATAAAGGTATTTCCATATCTTTCAAGCAATGGTGCTATCTGAAGGGGGGGGGGTTTGGGATGAGGGGGTGTTGGAAGGATTCTGTCTCCCAGCTTTGAAGATCAGCACTCACTTTGTTGTAAACTCTTACATCTGTTATTCATTTTTTCTCATTCCGTATAATTGACCTCACAAATGTCATATTTGTCATTGTCTAAGATGCCCTATTAGTCTAAAAAAATTAGACTTACAAAAAGTTATACCTTACTGAGAGTTTTTTGTGATCATATTTACATTTACCAGTTTAATCTCTTTATCTGGCAACAAATAATGTCTGTATTTATTGAGTAAATACCAGGTATCTGCATTGTTACTGGCACTGAATGTTCCAAAGGAGAAATTAGACATGGTTACTTTATCCCTGTTGTCTGAGATCTGAACTATTTAACAGTGAACTTAATAGACCTGTGGGGGAAGAGTCAACTAAAAATATGCTTAAAATTTTTTACAATTAAATGTCAGGCATGGTGGCTCATGTCTGTAAGCTTCAGCCTATGAAGCGGCTGGTGCTGGGGATCATGGTTTGAGTCCCACTTGGGGCATGTATTGAGATCTAGTCCCAAAAAAATAACTGGGTGTGGTGGTGCACGCCTGTAATCCCAGCTACCTGGGAAACTGAAGCTGGGGATTGCTTGAGTCTGTGGTTACCCCGGGCAACGTGAGCCTGCGGTTCCATGGGCAAAAATAGTGAGACCTAGTCTCAAAATAAATTAATTAATTAATTAAAATAAAATAAAATTGGGCTTTTATTGAGTCAAATTTGAAAGTAACTTTTTTTGTTTTTCCTGGTTTTGTTCACATTTATCATGATTTCACTGAGTTTTAAATTCATGTTTGCTTTCAATTATACAATGTCATATTCATTATGTTTTAGGAAATGAGACCAAAGTAAAATGGGTCACAAAAATTAGGTGACACAAATTTTCTACTAAGGAAAGAAACCCTTCAATGAAAGCATTTTTGCTTTCATTTATATACAAACTTTTGCTAAAATCTTTGCATTGTCTTGTCACTTAATTACTCAACAAGAACATTTGTTAGAGGGAGGTGTACAAGCTATTTAATACTCATTTCACATACAGGAAAGTGCACATGTGCAGTCTTGGGACTTCTTCAAAATCTCACTGTGAGTCATCACAGCAGAAATCAAGTCTGCTGATTCTTCATCTTGGTACTGTGTTCAGTGGTTTTCAAACGTGGCCATCAGAATTTATTTCCAATTCTTTTCATAGCTGATTGCACTATGCCTGCAATGCTCAGGAAAAAATATTCATTTTTACAAACCCATGTTTTCTCAAAGCTTGCTGGCTTTCTTTGCAGAACTGAAAGTGGTCTTTACCATCCAGCCAACTTTCTCATTCTATAAATGAAGACTCTGACCCCCATAGAGGCTCAGAGGCTTCAACACAGGTACAGGATGAATAAGAGCATAAAAGTGGGTTCTCTGAGAAAAGCTGAAAAGCACCAAAATTATTTCCTACAAAAAACTCATTTAATAGTGAGCTGTAAGTATTAAAAGCAGTGCGATTCAAGAAGTTTGGTAAAAAACTGTTCTACTTCTCCCTGTCTCTACCAAAAACAACAACAACAAAAAAAAGAGAACAAGATTTGATTGGCATGAACAAAAAGAATGAGGTTAAATATAAAATGAATTTTCAGGCAGGTAACCAAAAACTAAGTAGAAAACCTAGAGATTTCTTGTTCACTTCTCTGTTTAAGACTAGCTTTATTGAGATACAACTGACATAACCTATCATTCTCATACCGTACAACTCACTCATTACAAGAGTAAAAGTCAATGGTTTGTAGTATATTTATGGCTATGCAACCTTAAGCTCGATCCATTTTAGAACATTTTCATCATCTCAAAAACCCTCATAGCCTTTAGTTATCACCGGCTGTCCCACTTCCTCCTCCCAGGCAACCACTAAACCTACTTTCCTCTACAAATTGCCTATTCAGAATATTTCATATAAATCAGAATCACTTAGTTCATGGGCTTTTGTGACTGTTCTTTCCTTAGCATCATGATCTCAAGGTCCATCTCTGTTGTAGCATTGATATATCAATCAATTCCCCTTTGTTTGCAGCAAGACAATAATGCATTATGTGGACAGATCATATTCTGTTAATCCACTCATCCTTTGATTGATTGATATTGGGCTGTTCTCACTTTTTGACTAGTATAAATAATGCTGCTATGAATTTTTACATCCCAATTCTTGGGTGGACATGTTTTTATTTCTCTTGGGTATATATCAAGTAGAATTGCTGGGTCAAATGGTAAGCCTGTATCTAGTTTTTTGAGAATCTGCTGTTTTCTAAGTTGACTTCACCATTTTATATCCCCTCCAGCTGTATAGGAGGGTTCAATTTCTCCATATTCTCATCAACTTCATTTTTTATAACTATCTGATTATAGCTATTTTGCTGGGTATGAAGTAGTATCTCTTTGTGACTTTGATTTGCATCTCCCTGATGATTTTTTCATGTGCTTATTAGCTATTTGTATATCCTCTTTGGTGAAATTCATGAAAAAAAAAGTTGTTGAAAAATTAAGTACAAGTTAGATGCTTAACCTCTGTGTTGCTTCAGAGGTTGTATGAATCATGAATTTGAATTTTTCAATCCTTTTCTGTTTCCATGAAAATATAGTTTGAAAATCTTTCATATTTCACGCGTAACTTTCATGCAATGATAGTTGGAGGATAAAACATCTCAAAAGCCCCCACTTTCTGCAGATGTGAACTTTTGAGTAGATGATTTAGGGAAATGCAGTTCAGGAAGGTCATTTGTTTAAGTGGTAGGTCCCATAAAACAGGTTCTCCATAGTAGCTGGCAAAACTGTCATGGAAAGAAGGCAGAGGGCATTTCCCATTGAAATTATTACCTGAAAAAATAAAACCAGTTTTTCTCTAAGTTACATTAAGGGAAGATGCATCTTCAGCCCTAAGAAAGCAGTTAAATTATTTCACAAAGAATATAGCTTGCATGAAAATACAGAACCCAAGAAGTCAGCAGAATCTCCAAAGAAACAGGCTCATGAAAGGGTGCAGTCTGGAATGAGAAAAGTCAATGTTTTGCCTTCAAACCTTTATCTTCATCTCTGAGTTCCTATGTTGCTTAGCCCAAATGTCAACAGTATAAAAATTACATTTTTCCTTAGTTCTGCAGGTTCCACTTTCTTCAAAATAAGACTAATGATGGTAGGAAGTAAATAAGTGTGTGCTGGTTTACAAGAGGGTAACTATAGTGGTTTTCAGTTTGGAAGTCAAGGATGAGAAATACTGGAGCAATACTGGCACCACAGACTGCGGTTTATCTGCACACAGCACAAGCTTGTTGGAAATGTATTAAGGAAAGAAATTTCCGTTAAAGAAAAATAAACGATATTATCCAGTTCCAATATGACCAACACCACCCCAGTTAATTGTATTAAAAGAAATGCGGGGAAGTTTATATGAACAGCTTGTAGGAGGCTGGGCACAGTGGCTCATGCCTGTAAGCTTCAGCCTATGAAGTGGCCGGGGCTAGGAATCGCAGTTTGAGTCCCGCCTGGGGCATGTAGCAAGACCTAGTTCCAAAAAAATAGCTGGGCATGGTGGCGTGCATCTGTAATCCCAGCTACCTGGGAAGCTGAGGCTGGGGTTTGCTTGAGTCTGCGGTACCCCAGGCAATGTGAGCCTGGGGTTCCATGAGCAAAAACAGTGAGACCTAATCTAAAAAAAAAAAAAAATGAACAGCTTGAAGGATCTGAATCTCTTACTGAGGAAGTACAGCATATATAAATAATGATCAGAAAATTTACATTTAAAAAGAAGAAAAATCACAACGTGGTCTCGGTGTCCAAGATTCTCTGGGCTTATTAATGAAATAAGAGACAAACAGAGCTACTTAGTAAAATACCCACCACTGCCCTGTCTAGCTCTGATTCTCTAGCCTACGCTGATGTACCATGGTGCTTCCTTGTCAATTCTTTTCCACTCATTGTGTTGACTGATGAAGAAATCAATAGCTATTTCTCCAAATGCAGTCTTGGGTGAGAATTGAAATACTCAAAGCTCACTGGGAGCAGCTAAAAATTTCCATAGAACCAGGAAATTGGTTGATAGAGAAATGCTAGCTGGAGCGATGCTACACTGAGTGTGCCTGACCTTGGAAGCTAAGCAGAGTTGTGCCGGGTTAATACCTGGATGAGGTTCTACCTGGGGATACTGGTTACTACAGGCTTTAAAATGAATAAAAACCAGGGCAGAAATGGTTAACAGACAGACTCAACTCCACTTCCATCCTTTTGATAGATCATCATGCAGTCACCTTAGAACGCTCCATCAGTTGTACCTGTATAATCTCTAGGTCTGTTCTCTAGGAAGGATCCTTGTGCAAAAAGCCTCTAGGAAGTTTGGCTGCCATTCCATCCACCCCTGAGTCAAAACTTCAGAACAAACAACACATGATGGCAGTGAGGACAGAAAAGCAAGGAATGGTGCCCAAGAACCTCCAGGCTTTGCAGAGAGACCTTGAAAGTGCTTAGACCTCAGTTTTGCTGAGAAAACATGTGACCCGTACCCTGCGGTTTGCACATGGCTTTTTAATTGTGAAACAACTTTCAAAAGGCAAAAACATGAAGTTTGGTTCTAATTATCTGCAAAACTAAAACGAATGAAGAAACATTAAATGCAGTGAAACTAGATCACCGAGGACCAGGACGATCGAGGCCAAAGTTGCTAACTTGAACTATCTAAGAATGACAAAACACAAACTCCAGAAACTCTTAGAAGCGGAATTTCCTTTTGCCTCCTTGTAAATAGATCTGTTTATTTGAGAAATCAGTTTCTCTTTTCAGTATTGGGTCGTAGAATCAAACTGAAACCCAGAGGTAAAGAAAGGACTCATGGAGCTTCAAAACTGAACTTGATGATCTACTGGGATCAGGCTGAACAGCCTTCCACAGTTATTAGTTCTGAGCGTGCCAAGACCAGACTGCCTGCGGCATGGGAACAGTTGGCTACAGCTCCACCATCTGAATGTCTGGACCGGCTCAGCGCTGGTCTGGTGAGCAGATTCAAGTGTGCTGACAGCGTGCACGGGTCACCTGTCTCAGGTCATAATAGCATCAGATGTCTCCAAGGCGACCTGTCTGAGCCAAGGGGTCAGAACTCTGGATTCATGACCAGAGCACCCACAGTGCTGAGACAGCTTTGACTACCGTAAGTGATCCCTGAACTCCAAATTTAGATGAAAAGATGTAAGGACTTTATCCACAAGAGGGATCAAGGAAGGTGACACAAAAGGGGGGGGTTTCCTGTACCAGATCCCCAAAGCCCTTCAGCCCCCCTCAGCTTCTAGTCACCATTGTGGTACCTAAGAGGAAGGAGAGGTCTGGAAGGATGATTCTGAGAAACCAGCCATGGAAGAATAGGAACGCCATGGTCCAGGCCCCTGGGGACTGTCTTCAATTAGCTGGTGACTGCCACATGTACTCAGGAAAGCACCCCTTGACCAGAGCTGCCCAGAGAATGTAGGCCGCCCCCTCTGATGCTGTTCTGAGACAGAAATACAATTTCATTTCATTTAGGTGGTTCCGGGAAGAAACCTTTCCAGGACCCATGTATGGGCAGAGCTGTTTTCCCTGATTCAGGATCCTTGCCGCATCCAAGTAAGACTGTGCTCAGTAGTAGATGACTTTCTGTCCCTAATTGTGTTGTTGTCTTTGTAACTAAAATGTCCTACTTTTCCCTTTTTTATTTATTTTTTGTTTTGTTTTTTTTTTTTGAGACTAGGTCTCGCTATTTTTGCCCATGGAACCGCAGGCTCACATTGCCCGGGGTACCACAGACTCAAGCAATCCCCAGTCTCAGCCTCCTAGGTAGCTGGGATTACAGGTGCATGCCACCACACCCAGCTATTTTTTGGGGACTAGGTCTCGCTGTGTTGCCCCGAGCGGGACTCGAACCGCAATCCCTAGCCCCGGTCACTTCATAGGTTGAAGCTTACAGACACCAGACACCGTGTCCGGCCTTACAATGTCCTATTTTTCCCACAATGATGAGATTCATTTTTGATCACTTCACCCTTTCTTCACCAATTAATTTAAAGCTACCAGGGTTTCAAATAGGGAAACACCCTGTTGGAAAAAGAGCTAAGAGGACACTTTGATTTCTCAAGTGTCTCAAAAGAAGTTAAGCTTCCATCTTCTTCTGCTCTTTTAAGTGATGATCTGCCTGCTCCCAGGCCATGAACATTGTATCTCCATTGTCAGAGATCACTAGTCAAGTAAATGAAGGAAAGCAGAATTCATTTTCATGGTGCGGAAACTAAATCAATCACTTAGCTCTCAAAAGGCTACTTAACCGCTTCCCCTAGGATTTCCTTCCCTCACCAGGAATGAAAATAGCTGAAATGTCATCTTACAAAGAAAACTATTAGCTACCTGGGACTTGTCATGGCCCAGCCTTTGTTTTTAAGTCAGATTTTTAATGTACATAAAGTGTATACAGTCTATAAAGTAATGTATACAAAGTTCAACTTCGGTCTACCTCAGCGGTTTTGCTCTAATGTCTTGGCACTTGAATGTTTATTTCTATATAGATTATATATGTATGTGATTAAACATAAATGCTACAAGGTATAGCAATTAATTTATAATATTGTATATTATGTAATCAAACATAAATGTAGCCGGGCACGGTGGCTCGTGCCTGTAAGCTTCAGCCTATGAAGCGGCTGGGGCTAGGGATTGCGGTTCAAGTTCTACCGGGGGCCCATAGTGAGACTAGTTCCAAAAAAATAGCTGGGCGTGGTGGCGCACGCCCGTAATCCCTGGGAAGCTGAGGCTGGGGATTTGTTTGAGCCTGTGGTACCCTGGACAAGAGCCTGCAGTTCCATGGGCAAAAATAGCAAGACCTAGTCTCAAAAAAAAAAAAAAATGAAACATAAATGTCATAAAATATAACAATTTTTCACGTACAATATGTTATATTGTATATTATATATTCTTGTCTTATTTATATACAATATATTCTACATGAAAATTGTTATATTTTATACCAATATAATATATTGTGTATTTTAATATACAGTATTGTATATACAATATATTGTGTATATTGTATATCTTGTATATTAAAATATATAATTTATTGAATAAAAGCCGAGCATGGTGGCTTGTGCCTGTAAACTTCAGCCTGAAGCAGCTGGGGTTAGGAATCATGGTTCGAGTACCACTTGGGGCAAAAACAGTGAGACCTAGTCCCAAAAAATAGCTGGGTGTAGTGATGTGCACCTGTAATCCCAGCTACCTGGGATGCTGAGGCTAGGGGTTATCTGAGTCTGTGGTACCCTGGGCAATGTGAGCCTGAAGTTCCATGGGCAAAAATAGCAAGACTTAGTTTCAAATATATATATATATATAATTTATTGAATAAAACAATTGTATTGTTTTAAATATATGATAGATAAAATATAAAACTATAAAATATTACATATATATTGAACCTATATATTGAACATAGCACTAGTCATAGGAGAGTTTGGGGTGATATGTTAGCATCCAGCAGACTTTGAATCACTGGAACACACAATCATGAAGTCCCAAAGGGAAAATACTTGAATAGCTGAAAGAGGTTGTAATGAGGCTCAGGCTGGGTATACTCAGCTCTCCATTCTGCCTGGTCCACACATTACCAAGCCATGGACTTGGTAATCTGCCTTCCAGTTTACACAGCCAAACCCAATGGCAGGAGCAGCAAACAAATAGACAGAGCTGCCCTTTCTATGTTGACAGTTCGGCCTCCTGCAGAAAAATTGGGGGTAGAGGGAATACTTCTAAAAGGCAGGTAGAGATATAGGACTTCAAACCCCAGTGATCCAGAGCAATTTCCATTCTGAAGAAGCTGTTCTGAGTTAACATCATGACTCAAATAGCATCACTATTTCAACACAATGACATGACCTCATGGTCCTCAAATGCTGCCAGGACAAAGATGCCCTAGGCACCGCCTCCAATTCTCCCCACTGTCAGATGAGTTTTGAGGCTGAGGAAAGGACTGAGTTCCCAGTTGAGGGCACTGGCCAGTTAGTGGCAGCAAGACGATGGGATTTGGATCTCCTGATAGTAGACTTTCTCTTGAACAGTTGACACCTTGTTGGTTCAATATCAATTGCTAAAAATGAGACAAATACACATTAGCACTCTCACAATCAAAATCTTGTTAGCTTTCGCAATTATCTATTAAACTTTTGATATAAAACATGGTTGAGCATTTTTATATTCAAATTTGCTCTTTCAGAAAATCAATTTCCATGAAGTAATGCATTCTTGGACACTAAAATGTCACCTCTTCAGAAAGCCTTTCCCTGACCATCCTCTAAAAAATACTCGATCTCCTTATCTTAAATTCATATGCTTTATAGCTATCACCATATGGAAGTAAATATATATGTGTGTGTGTATATATATATATATATATATATATATATCCTTCCTCTAAAATAACTTCTAAAGTTAATAACTCATTGTATTCTAATTTGTAAACAGAAGAATCCTTTTCTTTCCTCAGAAATGACTTAGTTCCTATCCTCAATCACTTAAGCAGCAAAATAGTCCATTCATGTGGGTAGAGCTCCAGGAAGAAACTGAGGCAGCCAGTGTAAGAAATGGCACCGTGGAAGCCTTCACAATGATGGGTTTAGGTCTACGTATCAACATTCCCATTTCAGCTGAGTTCTGTGAAGATTTTCTCTCTGGTTTGAGGGGAAATACTTAACCTCTGATACTGCTGAATCCATTTTTAGAACATGGCTCCAACGTCACTCTTAGTGCACGTAGCACTTCAAGTGCGCTCTTATTTTTCCCACTCTTTCCACATTCTTCAAGAGAGCAGAGACCACTAGTGCTCTGGTAATCGTGCCAAACTTAAATATACACAACATTAGATAAAGGCTTAGATTGAAATGGAAGACAGCTTTTGACATCGTAGCATTGCTTTGGTCTAATTTCTCTAAATGATCATTTTAATTTCCTGAGGTGCAAACATGTTTTCTGTGAGGTAAGGTGGAAAGTAGATTACATTGTAGGAGAGCAGAATGGCTAAAGAAGATTTAGAGAAAACAGCATTTCCTTCACACCAAGTAAATGCTAGCGCTACTGAATTGTAAAAAAAAGAAAAAAAAAAGAAAGAAAAAGAAATAGAAAAAGAAAAGAAATAATCGCCTTCAGTAAAATGTTTTATAAATGACTTTTTCTTTAAAGTTGTCCTTCCATCTCTCCTTCCATTATGGATGGATGCATAGTGGTGAAACCCTGTGGTCAGAGATCAAAAGATTAGAATTTAAAGTGACCAATGTTCAATGTACTACCAGTAGTTGCCTCTTACATTTCTGAGTTAGCACCATCTCTTCTTAATGTCTAAGTGCTGGAATGTCTCAGGATAGTGTCAGCTTCTCAGGCTGCCATCCACTTCTAATGACTTAAACGTCACTAAAATGACAACTGAAAAATTGCTATTTCCAGCCCACCTGCTTCTAGAGTTCCAGCCCCTTTGTTCAGCTGTTTGCTGATGTCTACTGGACATCTGGAACTTACCATGAGCAAAGCCCAGCTCTTCTCTTCTTCTCTTGGGACGCTACCAAACACATCCTCATGTTAATGAAATCCTCTCTGTGCAGACCCCCGAATGAGGCATCCTGGATTTCTTCCTGTGTTCAACACCATTAAAAGGAGGATTTAAAGGCCGGGCATGGTGGCACATGCCTGTAAGCGGTAGCCTAGGAAGTCATGGCTGGGGCCAGGGATCCTGGTTTGAGTCCCGCCGGGGGCACATAGTGAGACCTAGTTCCAAAAATATTTCCTGGGCATGGTGGTACGTGCTTGTAATCCCAGCTACCTGAGAAGCTAAAGCTGAGGATCGCTGTTTTTTTCTTTTGGAACTAGGTCCTGGTACGTTGCGCCCCATGGGACTAGAATCTCATCGTTGTGGGAAAAATAGGACATTTTAAGGCTGGACACAGTGGCTGGTGTCTGTAAGCTTCAACCTATGAAGCAGCGGGGGCTAGGGATCGCGGTTTGAGTCCCACTCAGGGCGACATAGCGAGAGTCCCAAAAATAGCTGGGCGTGGTGGTGCACGCCTGTAATCCCAGCTACCTGGGAAGCTGAGGCTGGGGAATGCTTGAGTCTGTGGTACCCCGGGCAACGTGAGCCTGTGGTTTCACAGGCAAAAATAACGAAACCTAGTCTCAAAAAACCAAACCAAAAAAAAAAAGGAGGATTATAATCAAGTTATAAAACAAAATACAGATTCTTCATATTCACAGGAACCTCCCAAGGCCCTCTTTCCATTCATTTTAGGTTGAGCTTACTTTACCTAGAGGACTCTCAAATTGCATACATCTTGGGTCCACAAAACTTGGATCTGCCCCTGCACCCCAAAAGAAAGCTACCTCGAACTGACCATCCCGGCCACTACAAGCCCCACCACCATTGTCTCCACCCTGAGTGCTTCAATCGGCTCCTTCTATGCTCCCAGTCTCCCTTCTCCCCTGTAGTCTGTTGTCTATACAGAGGCCAGAATGTCCTCTGTCGTTTCACTGCTGAAATGTTAAATGACCTGCTAAACCAGTCATGTTCCTTCATGATCTTCCCAGGTTTCCGTTCCACTCAGTACATGCAACTACTGGACTTCCAGCATGCCCCAGTGACATCCCTTGGCCACCCTCCGTTCTTCCCTCACAGCATAACCCCCTCCCATCAGGCCATTCTTGACTGTGGTGACTGGACTCAGTTTTTTGCCTTGGGTCTTTTATATGCCTTGAGTTCTCTGGGGGGAATTTCCCCACTTCTTCACTCATCTCCTCATTGTCCTAGTCTCAGTTCAAATGGGACTTCCTCTTAAAGACTACACCCAACTCCACCCCACATTCTTGAGCCCATTATCTACTTCTTTTCACTACTCACTACCTAAGATTATCTTAGCTGTTCATCTGCTTGTTTGTTGTAGACTTGAAAAGATTTCAAGCTCCATAAAGGTAGAAACTCAGTCCCCCTGTTTACCATTCATTCCCTACAACCTAGCATTAAATATTTGCTACATTAAGAAATAAATGAAGGCCAGGCACAGTGGCTCGTGCCTGTAAGCTTCAGCCTATGAAGTGGCAGGGGCTAGGGATCGCAGCTCGAGCCCCGCCTGGGGCCATAGTGAGACCTAGTTCCAAAAAAAATAGCTGGG
>PVHY01017137.1:0-32164 GCA_004024945.1 Uropsilus gracilis
GGGCAGGGTGGGATGGGGAGTGATTGCTGCTGAGCTTCCCTTTTTTTTTTTTTTTTTTTGAGACTAGGTTTCGCTATTTTTGCCCATGGAACCACAGACTCTCGTTGCCCGGGGTACCACAGGCTCAAGCAATCCCCAGCCTCAGCTTCCCAGGTAGCTGGGACTACAGGCACGCGCCACCACGCCCAGCTATTATTTTTTTGGAACTAGGTCTCCTACGGGCCCCAGGCAGGACTCTAACTGCGATCCCTAGCCCCGGCCACTTCATAGGCTGAAGCTTACAGGCACAAGTCACTGTGCTCGGCTCTGAGCTTCCCTTTTGAGTAACAAAATATTTTGCATCTAGAAAGAGGTAGTGGCATTATAACACTTGAATGTTCTCAATGGTATTGTATTGTTCACTTTAAAATGGCTTAAAAAATAGGGGTTCTGGTGATGGGCAGATCTGGGTTTGAATCCCAGTTCTTCCTCTTTCCTGCAGTGTGACCTTATACAAGTCACTTAACCTCTTTGTGCCTTAGTTTCCTCACTTTTAAAAGAAGAATGATGAAACAAGTGCATCAAATTCTTAAAGCAGTCTGTGGAACTCAGTACCACTTAAATGTTATTTCTATTTGACACATTCCCTTTGGATTGGAACTTAACTCTTTTGTCCTTTTCCGTATGACAAACTCCTGGCCTGGGTTGCTCCCTGTGGGTGTCTAGGGTCAAGGGAGATGCTCCAGAAGGCAGGAGTCATATCTGAGTGTACAACTTTGAAAGGGCTGATGAATAATACAGTCTTCCCCTGTGCCTCTTTTCTGGGAGTCTCCTTGATGGACACAACCTCTGCCCTTTTGTCCATATCTATGCTGGGCTCAGGAAATGGGTAAGAACAAGCACAACAGGAAACATTTGCTGCCTAACAGTCTAACTTAAATTGAAAAACAGTGAAATTAAATGAAATTAATTTCATTTAATTTCATTTAATTAATTTCATTTAATTAAGTGAAATTAAAACTGTGAACTAGAAGTTTCAAATGAGAATTTGCAATCCAACATAGGTAGGTTCACATTCTGGTTCCTATGTGGCCCTGGGCAAGGTATTGTATCTCTCTGAATATATTGGTAAGATGGAGATAAGTAAACATAATCTATGGGGCTGTTTGCAAATAGGTAAGGATTTAATCTCCTAAGAATGTCCTCCACTGCAGATACTGGTCGTAAGCCCCATTCTGTTGCTTGTGTTTTCCAGCTATGAATGATCCCTCCTCAGATTTCAGGTGTCTCTTACGAATTCAGATTATCTGTGCTTCTAACCAGAACAACTGAGGTTCCCATTACCTTGTTAATTTGCTCAAAGGGCTCACAAAACTCAGGAAAACCCATTTTACTCACTAAATCACCCATTTCTTGAAAAGGATATAAATTTTAAAAAGCTAGATGGGAGAGATGTATAGGGCCAGGTATGGGGGTGAGAAGGATGCAGGGCTTCATTATCCCCCAAATCTCTACGTGTTCACCAACCTGCAAGCTCTCTAAAGCCCCCTAACTTGGTCTTTTTTTTTTTTTTTTTTTTTTTTTGATACTAGGCCTCGCTATTTTTGCCCGTGGAACCTCAGGCTAATGTTGCCACGTGAGTGCCACGGACTCACACAATCCCCAGCCTCAGCTTCCCAGGTAGCTGGGATGACAGGCACCCACCACCATGCCCAGCTATTTTTTTGGAACTAGGTCTCGCTACGTTGCCCGGAGCGGGACTCCAGCCGCGATCCTGGTCCTCCCCTACCACGCAGGGCCTCCGACTTGGTCTTTTTGAGAAGCCGCTTGACATAGTTATGGAAAATTATATCTCTGGCCACTGGTGACTGAACTCCAGCTCCTCTCCACAACCAGAAATTGGAAGGAAAGTTCAACTCTATTGTTGATTTTCCTGACACTCTCCTCAGCTGTTTTCTAAACGACAGTTTCCTTCATTAACACAACAAAAGACACCTTTATCACTCAAGGCACTTAGGGCTAACTGGGAAATAAAATCTGTGAATGAAGACTAAATATATCTGAAAAATGTATTTTGGCGTGTGGGGATGTAAAATATATGCCATCTGAATGGCCATTCCTATTTTTTTCCTATAAATATAATATCACAAAACCATAAATGCAGAGGGTTGAATGGTGACTACAGAACGAAAAGTCCCAACCCCTGGGACCTGTGAAAAAGAGCTTATTTGGAAAATGGGACTTTGCAGTTGTAATGAAAAACTTAAGATCCTCTTGGATTATCTAGGTAGGTCCTTAATGCAAAACAAGCACTGAAGAAGCAGAAGAGAAGGAAGACCTCTTGAAGGTAAAGACAGAGATTGGATAGTATGGCTGAGAAACCAAGTCATATCTGTAGTTCACTAGAAGCTGGAAGAGACAGGGAAGAATCCTTGAACCTGCAGAGGGAGGATGGCCTTGCTAACATACTGATTTCTGTTTTTAACCTTCAGAGACTATGGGGACATAAATTCCCACTGCTATAAACCACCTTATCTATAGTAATCTGTTACAGCACCCATGGGAAACTAGTACTTATAGATTACGAAACATAAGTACAATATGGTTATTATTATTATTATTTTTGAGACTAGGTCTCGCTATTTTTGCCCATGGAACTAACTGCAGGCTCTCGTTGCCCGGGGTACCACAGACTCAAGTAATCCCCAGCCTCAGCTTCCCAGGTAGCTGGGATTACAGGCGCGTGCCGCCACGCCCAGCTATTTTTTTTGGAACTAGGTCTCACTATGGGCCCCAGACGGGACTCGAACCGTGATCCCTAGCCCCGGCCGCTTCATAGGCTGAAGCTTACAGACACAAGCCACCATGCCCGGCCTTATGGTTATTATTTACATTATCATTATTATTTTGGCCAGCATAAAAATATACCCAAATCTGTCCAGTTGCAAATAAAGCCATTCTGTCCAAAGTTCATAACTAATATTATCTTTGAATAATTAATACATCAACAACAAACAAAAAGTATATAAAAAGGTTTATTTAGCAGTATTTCCTGCTGAACGTTCATTTCCCCAATTTTCTCCAGATAACCCACTGCTTTTGATCTCTGTGTTCGTTTCCAGAATTTCTATGCACATACACAAATATAAATTTCTTCTTCCCCTACCCCTGACATGTGATTCTTTTTACATTAAAGGTAGCCTTCTTTTTATTGTGATAAAATATACAGAGCATATAACTCACCATCTTAGTAATTTTGAAATGTTTGGTGACGTGAAGTATAATGTTGGACATATTTGTACAACCAACATGACTAACTGCAGAAACTTCTCAAATTCCTGTTTAATACTAATTTCCCCCAGACCCTGGTCCCCATCATTCTATTTTCTTTCTCAATGGATTTGCTGCTTCTGGGTACACAGGATTTTTTTTTTTAAAGGTGAGTTTATTTAGAACAGCTATGAGAAGAAGGTTATCTATAATAAAGAAAAGGGGAGGGACAAAGCACAGTGACAGTCCCTGGCCTATGGACCACAGAACAGCAAGGAAGCTCCAATGTTCTGGGTACCTTGTATAAGAGGACTCATATAACGTTTGTCCTTCTGCATCTTAGCATAATGTTTTCAAGGTCCATCCATATTAGCATGTGTCAGAATTTCAATTCAAGACAGAATGTTCTATTTCTCCACTTACATTTTGCTTTTTGTTTGTTTTCACTTAACAACAAAAAGGAGATCTCCCCTTAGCAACACTCTCTATGTATCCTGGTTATTTTTCTATAACTGCATAGTATACTCTTGCACATGTGGATAACTTATTTCACTCCCAGGGACAGATGTATTTCATTGGTTGTACAATAAAGAACCTTGTACAATCATTTCACACATATCCAAGTATACCTATAGATAAGCTCCCCAAAGTGCGATGCATGCCTCAAAGACTATGTGCATTTGTAATTTCTATAGATACCTGACAGACTTCTCCTTGGAGGTTAGGTTATGAGGTTAGGTTAATTTACACCCCCTCAAATAATGGAAGAGTCCTGTTTCCTCACAGTCTCATCAAATATGTTAACAATCTTTGGATTTTTGCCAACATGGCAAGTGAAAAGCGGTGTCTCAGTACAGAGAAAATTTGCATTTCCCTTACCACAAAGTGGGGTCATATGTATATGTATTTAAATGCTATTAATACTTTTTCTTCTCTTGGACATCTCTCTGGTTACCACCTTTCTTGAAGAAAGACGGACAGCCCAAAAGAATGAAGTTATAAAATTAATTGTTAATATTTTTTCAATTTGCTCTTTCTCCAAACTTTTAAATTAATGACCACTAGCATTTATTGAGGATTTGATATGTATCTGACTTGGGGTTAGGTGCTTTAAACATACAATATCATTTCAACCTGACATTATTTGTTTTTAAATACCATAGTGTACATTTCTGAAAAATAAAGACATTTTCCTATAAAATCATAATACCAGTTTCATACCTAATAAAATAAAAATCATTCTTCAGTGTCCATTTAACCCAAATACATATTCAAGTTTCCCTGAGAAATTTCTCTGAAGACGAAAATATTCTACATCTGTGCTTTCCAATAATACTATAGCCACTAGTTAGGTGTGGCCCTTGAGTGTTTGAAATGCCTGATACAATTGAGGAAATAAATGGTTCACTGTATTTTATTTTAGTTACTTTTCGTTTTAATAGACTCATAGAAAATTACAGGTTAATAATCCTCATGAACATAGATAAAAAAAATCCTGGGAAAATGTTCGCAACTAAATTCCACAATAATTTAAAAGGATCATACACCATGATCAAGTGGAATGTATTCCAGGGATTCAAGAATGGTTCAAAATTTGCAAATCAAATGATGATATAAACCACATTAACAAAAGAAAGGATAAAAAATAAGATAATCATTTTCATAGATACATTCAACAAAATTTATCATTCTTTCATGATAAAAATTGCCAACAAACTGGGCATAGTGGGAACATACTTCAATATAATAAGGACCATATATAATAAGCCCATACCTAATATCATATTCAAGACTAAAACATTAAAATGTTCTCTAAGAAGAGGAACAAGGCAAGATGCCAATTCAATTCAATAGTACTGGGATACTAGCCAGAGAAATTGGGTGAGAAAAGAAAAGGGAAAAAAAGATATCCTCCATTAATATATAACCACTCAGAACTAGTAGCCATAGTATTGGACTGCAGATTTAGAATCTGACTGCCTGGTCCAAATACATATTACCTTTACTCACTGTCTCTATGCCTCTTCAGTCTTTTGAAAGCTGACATTTGCCCCCCACCTGCCACAAATTCAGCTCTGCCTCTCCCCAAACTCTATCAGATTTTATTAGCTCATTTGAAGTCTTCACTGATTTAATTTCTGCCTTCTCCATCCCAGATCTCCATTTCCTTGCCTTGCTGAACCATTGCCAGCCTCTTCTCAAGTATTTAAGTGTTTCTGAATATGTAGATATTCTTGAGCAATAGGATGTAGCATTCCACATATTTATATATTTACTTTGTTTATACTGTTTACTGTAATTTGCACAATGACTTGTGTACTGGGTCTTCATCTGCATTCTTTTTGCCAAGGGATACATTATAGTCCTTTTTTGTCCTTCAAATAAATCTTTTTTTTAAATGATTATTTGGGCTGGAGGTAGGAGCTGAAAGTTCCCCTGGATGTTGTGGGCCCTGAGATATGGCTCCCAGCACACCCCCACCAAGACCTAGGTTGCTGGTGGGTGTGGGGACAGGGTGAGTCTTGGAGTCTCAGGGTCTTGGGGTCAATGGGTCTTGAGCTGAGGGAGCAGGCCTCTGCCTTCACAAGGGCCAGGGGTGGGGTTGGGCACCAACCACCCTGCCCAGGGTGGCAGGGATGGGGGGGACCCTCTGGTTTATTCCTACTTCAATCAGACCTGCACTTGGAATGAGAAAACCAGCATTCCAGCTGCAGACATACAGGAGAAGAGGAAAAATAACAGCTCTGGATAACGCCTCACCTGGAGAGGACTCAAACAGAGCATAGTCAGAGACAAGAGACGATACTATGAGACTATTTATTGTGATGACCAATCATAAAACTCCACCTGTAAAAGGGTAACAAGGCTAAATTAGGGGGGGGGGCATGGCCACATCTTTATAATAAGATGCAGCTGAACTCAAGAAAGATGCCACTGTAGGCAGAGACTTAAAGAAACATGAGGAGCAAGGGGTGAAGCCTCACTAGAGGAGAGCACAGGCATGAGAAGAACGAGGGATGAGAAGCAACATAAGAGTGCATGCAGGGAGAATGAGAGACACACGCCCATACTGTATAGGAGGAGGAAGGAGTGGGTGTTATGGGGGAGCTTGGCCTTAGGCAGAGGAGAAAAGCCACAGGCTTTTTGCCCAGGAGGAACAATCTGAGCCTGCTAGGAGCCTAGAGGGCCTGGTAAAACTTACTTGTATTTGCTGGAAAAGTTTGGAAAATATGGAAAACCTGGGAAAAGCTTGGAAACTTGGACCTGAAAAAGAAAACTTGGTAACATCTGTCCTTGACGAGAGGGAAACTTGTTGGAAACTTGAATGTGGTGTTGGCCTTTTTCATGTTGTTTGGTTTACTGGACTAGGTGAGGTGTCCAGGGACCTGGGCAGCCCTCAGGACTCTTGGTTCCTTATCCTCTTAATAAATCTCATTTCTGTTAACCTGGTCTTGCACTGCTAACACCTGGGTGGACAGACCTGGTAGCAGCAGGTTTAAATACAGGCTTTTCCCTTGGAGGCAGTGTAATTTGTTGGCCCCCACCCACTAACACACCTACAATGTCTTTGGGGGCTAGGGAACCAAACCCCTGTTCCAGAGATGTGCACAACCTGAAAGAGGGTCCAACCTGAAAAAGGGTCTCTCCTTTTCCAGTAGGAGAGGAAAGCCACAAAGGTGTGGCTGTGGCCCCATGGTAGAATAGTAAACCAGGAGAGAGAAGAGGAGCTGGTGAGGTCTGCTGAGGTCTGTTCCCACCAGGGAATTTCTCCATTGCTGGTGGCTGGGAGTTGGGTTTCCAATGTCAGATGCCAGAACTAGAAGGTTCTGGAATAGCACCATGTGACAGGCATCAGAATGGAAAGAGACAGCCAGCATGAATGGGGAGGCATGGAACCCAATGCCTCCCAGAATAGGTCTGGAGAAAGACAATCTCCACCACAGGAAGTGCCAAAAATAAGGAGTCTCCACCACAACACACACCCGCCCTACAAGTTTCCTGACATGCTCGGTCTGGTTACCCACGTCACAGTTACTCCTGGAGATCTGAGCAACCTTGCCTTCTGCATTCCAGGAGTGCAGGTCCTCACCCAGGAAAAAGACATTATTCCAAAAAGAAAAAGATGAGACTAGTGGACCAAGCATCAGTCTATGACTTGCAGCAAGAGATGTGCTTGGCACAGCAAGATGGATGTGACTGGAACAGGAAAGGGGAAAAAGGGAGCAAGGTGGTCATATAGGGGTGCATCATTGATGGGGGGATTAGGGCCATATGTAAGGGGAGCAATAACTAGACAAATATGGCTGATATATGAAATAAGAATTTTTTTTAAAAAATTAGTTTTTTACATTGTATTCCTCATATTTCTCCTACCACTGCATCACCTGTGACTCATCACCAGTTTCCCTTATGTTCTCCCCTCTAGTTCCTTCTCCCTCCTTTGCTGGATCTTTCATTTCTATCATCACCTTGTTATTTTTTAGCATTTCTTGTCCTTTGTTTGATTTATCTATATTCCACATATAAGTGAGACCATCCAATATTTATCTTTTCTTTCTGATTAATCTTATCTAGTATAATTCCTTCCAGCTCTATCCATGTTGCAAATGGCATGAGTTTGTCTTTTTTGATTGTCAAATAATATTCCATTATGTGAATATACCACAACTTTTTGATGCATTTGTCATTTGGGCTTGTTTCCATATCCTGGCTACTGTAAGTAGTGCTGCAATAAACATAGGCATACTTGTTTCATTATGGCCCTTTTAAAAGAAGGCAAAATATTAACTAATCAAAACCCTGCTTGCAAACCTGTTACTAGATTCTATTTTACCTACAGATATTTATGCAATGTGTATATAGTATAAATATATATATATATATATTATTTTTTTTTGAGATTAGGTCTTGCTATTTTTGCCTGTGGAACCTCAGGCTCACATTGCCCAGGGTACCACAGACTCAAGCAATCCCCAGCCTCAGCTTCCCAGGTAGCTGGGATTACAGGTGCATGCCACCACGCCTAGCTATTTTTTGGGGGTGACTAGGTCTTACTATGTTGCCCCGGTGGAACTCGAACCACAATTCCTGGTCCCCGCCGCGGCTTCCTAGGCTGCTGTTTACAGGCATGCGCCACTGTACCTGGGCTTATAGTATATATTTTTTACCCTATTTTACAAGTTTTTTAGAAGACTTAGGTACTAACAATTCACTATTTCATGTATAATAAGTAAAATTTTATTTAAAAAATTCCAGGTGTAAAGGAAGGGCATCTTGTTTCCATTTTAATGTACCAGTATTAGATTCTGACTTGCTGGCACATTAATGAATGCTTTAAATGGTTTAATTCTTTTTTTCTCTTCCTTTTAGCAAAATTCCATAAAGACCTCTCTTCATCATGACACTTAGGTTAAGAGTAAGTTATTTTATTTTATTTTATTTTAAATATTTATTTAAAATTTATTTAAAATTAAATAGTTATTTAAAATTAAACTTATTTTAAAATGCTACAGTGTCTGGGTGTTACTCCACCAGCTCTATCTTTTTAAAGAGTTACTTTGTTGCTTTGTATCCTTATTTCATTTTTCTAGTTCTTTAGAGATGGATACCTTCATTGATTCCAACTTCCCACCTCAGTGAATATCCTCATCTGGTGTTAAATTTTCAATTAATGTAAAAACTTTGGAAAGAACTATCAGATTTTTTTCGATTTAACAGCACTCTTATGTAGACTTAAACAACAGAAAATGTTTGTCTTTGCTGTCAGACTGCCTGGGGCCCCTGGATCCTTCTGCCAGTGACTCTCTCATCATAGGCAGTAATTCTTAACTGGGGGTGATGGGTACCTATTTGTTAGGAGACATCTTTGGTTGTCACACTTGGGTGATGGTGTTACCGATATTTCCTGAGTGGTGACCAGAGATGCTGCCCATATCCTATAATGTACAGAAAACAGCAACATACCCCATGACAAAAAAGTCACTGCTGCCACCTGCTCTCAAATCCTTCCATTCCCTTTTTCCTTGTTTAAGTGACCAGAACAGTTGTCCCCTCTGGGTTTGAGAACAAACTTTCTTTTTTTTTTTCTTTTTTTTAATTTTTTTTTTTTTTTTTGAGACTAGGTCTTGCTATTTTTGTCTGTGGAACCGCAGGCTCTCGTTGCCCGGGGTACCACAGACTCAAGCAGTCCCCAGCCTCAGTTTCCCAGGTAGCTGGGATGACAGGCACGCACCACCATGCCCAGCTATTTTTTTGGAACTAGGTCTCACTACAGGCCCCAGGCGGGACTCGAACCGCGATCCCTAGCCCCTGCCGCTTCATAGGCTGAAGCTTACAAGCACGAGCCACTGTGCCCGGCTTGAGAACAAACTTTCTGATGTCATTTAACTTGTTTCTCTTTCTGATGTCATTTAACTTGTTTCTCTTCCCCTTCCACTTCCTGCAAACTGAATGTTAGATTGAGGGACTCCATCAGAGTCAAGCTTAGCATTTTGGCATAATGTGTCCTACAGGAAGCTGTGAACTTCCTTTTGTCTCACACTGGATTCCATGGGACCCTCTTTTCTGATGCTGAATCTCAGGACAGTGAACACTGGCAGGTAGTCTGGCTTCCATGGGGACCTGTGCATATCTTGTTCCCCTCCTCTTCTCAGCTGATATCTTATAACAGCCATGATTATCACTGTTTAAATCAATAATTTCATTGTCTTTTTGAAAAATGGTGGTTTTCTAATTTTTCCAATACTTCTGAATTTTAAAACCAGCATTCTTCTGAGCTATTTCATGACTATGAAACATAGCTGCTACTGAGATGGCAAGATCATGCCTAATGTTTCCAGGAAGTCAAGAGCTGCTTCCACTGGTGGTGTTTGTATGTATGTGTGTGTGAACTTTTAAACTGAGGTATAACATGTATAAAGTACACAAATCTTGAACGGCAAGCTCAGGAAATTTTTCATCTACATACCATGCAACTACCAACGGTTAAAAACAAGAACATTTCTAGTCGTCCCCACCACCACCACCAACCTCCACTTGTCACGAAGGCTTGTAATGAACATTTATAATTGAAGAAATGATTTCCATGCTTGGTTATGCCTACCTATGTTGTGGTTTAAGGATTTCTGGAAGGTGGGGAAATGAGAGAAAAGTGGAAATACGGCTGTAGTTCTCTCCTCACCCATATGGCTGACCCTGAGATCCCTATCTGTCTTACTGAAGCAGTTTCAGGGGTTAAGTGACTTGTTTTGCCAAGTTGGGCATCTCCTCTCTGCAAGTCTCAATAATTCTTGCAGGGGCCTCACAGGGCTAGTGGTTAGTTGGCATTTCCAAAAGACAGAGGCTGTTAATGTTTGTTTTCTTCCACCGAGGGTGGAAGGAGATAGACCCAGAAAAGGAGATAAGACTTTTTGGGCACTCCTGCCTATACCTTGGGCTCCTGGGAGAGTTACTCTTCTGAACCTGTTTTCTCACCTGTAAAAATGGTCAGAACACTTCACTGTGTTGTTGGGATGATTTCTGCCCATTCATCTGCTACCTTTATCTCTCTATCTCACTCCATCACAGCTGGATGTTTTTGTTCCTGTTCCCAGAACTTTGCCTCTGCAGTTCCCTCCACCTTGATTTGGTGGAACTTGCTTCTCACAACTCAGTCTTAGTTTGTTTGCCTGTGCCCTCCTCAGCTAATACAGCCTGCAACTTACTTTATGTATTAGTTTCACAGTTGGTGTCTCAACTGGTAGAATGCAGTCTAGGCATTGCTATGCTTCTTCATGTTTCCAGTTCAGGTTTTGCACTAAGTATAATGGTTGAAACAGGGAACAAGCTCAGAGAGGTGGAACCATTTTTTGCCACACAGCAGAGTTGGCAAGTGAGAATTCTACCACTGAACCACCCATGCACCCGTGCCACACAGCAGAGTTGGAACTAGAATCACAGGTGTGAAATTTTGCTTGATTTTTTTCCTCCCTTTGCTCTGTTTCTAGTGGGAACTAGGGTGCAAAAATTTAAGGGGGTTTCAAAAAACTCAGAGATGGTGATTTGCAAAACCCAAAATTAATGTTAAAAATGTGGTGACATTTTTTAGATCCAAAGCTGCATTTTCGAGACAAATCTCACCCTGTCTTGTTCCAGTAGACTCTATTAAAAATGTTGGTGTTTTGTTTATAGAATAATGTTTCCTATAATTTTGATATTTAAAATATATTTCATTAGGTTATTTACCGTATGATTAAGTTTTTAGGTCCAATTGGGCACGGTGGCTTGTGCCTGTAAGCTTCAGCCTATGAAGCAGCTGGGGCTAGGGACTGTGGTTCGAGTCCCACTCGGGGCAACACAGCGAGACCTAGTCCCAAAAAACAGCTGGGCGTGGTGGCGCACGCCTGTAATCCTAAACTACCTGCGAAGTTGAGGAGATTGCTTGAGTCCGTGGTATCCCGGGCAACGTGAGCCTGCGGTTCCATGGGCAAAAATAGTAAGACCTGGTCTCAAAAATAAAAAAACAAAAAAAACAAAAAAACGTTTTTAGGTCCAAACCTTTGGCTCTTCTGTTTTCACTACTTCTACCTCCTGGGAAACTGAAATAAAGGAGGGGAGCGGCCGGACTCCTTTGATAAGGACAGATGACTTTTCTTTATCGCCTACATCAGAAGCATCTAATTAAGCCCAACGCCCGTGGAAAGATCTTTCTCCGGAACAATAGCTGTGGGGCTTGAGACAGCTGCTGAGCACCCAGGCAGCGGTGACCTTTTCGGACTGCTCTCTTTGCTGGGTTCAGGTGGAGGAAGGAATCTCTCTGGGGCTGGGACCTAGGATGGAACCCCACCTTAGCTCCCCACGTCCACCTTACGGAAGGGTAGGGGGTGAGGGCCCAGTGACGTCATCGAATCCCGAGTCTGGCCTCCGTCGCTGATGTCACAGACGGGCAACAGTGCGTCACCACTTTCCTTCAGTGACGTCAGCGCGCGAGGCCAAGAACTGGCCCAACGGGGAAGGCTGAAACCTTAAGAAAGAGAGCTTTACTTTTTTCGTCCTTTTTATTTGGTAAGGTATTTGAAAGTACGCAAAAAGGGACGACCTCTTCCAGCTGGCCTTGCGCACAACGCACGCGCAGAGCTATCAGCCAGAGGGCGCGGCAAATTTTTGGGAGTAGATCGACGTTCCTTTAGTCCAACCAGAAGGCAGATTTGGCGATCGCGAACCAATCCCGATCTCACAGACCCCACCCCCTTACTCTTAGCTCGCTGCTTCCTTGAGGGAGTGACGGGCTCTTCTGCTTTAGAGGGTTCAGTTTCCTTTGATGGACATTACTACCGATGAATCAGAGCGCTGGGAAGTCGAGAACGTGTTGAAAAGCATGATTTGGGGCCAATAGCTGAGCAGCAGGACCCGACACCTTCCAATCACTTCTCCCGGCACTGCCAATCACCCAGGACCCCGCCCCCAGCGCGTGACGTAAGTAGGGTGGGTAGCAACAGTTGCCCCGGTGAGGGAAACGGAGGCGCCATAGCCACGGTAGTCGTGGCGACCAAGCAACCCGGCAACGCGAGTCAACAACAACAACAGCCCGGCCGACCCCTACCCCCATCCCCCCCTGGCCCGGCCCGGGGACCCTGGCACGTTCCGTCGCCCTTCCAGCATCGCCTCTAAGATCTGTGGCTAGCCCTTCGGCGGACAGAAGTGGGGAGAAGCCGAGGTAACCGGGCGGCCTTGGGGTGGCGGGCTGGACCGTGCGAGAGGCTGGACCCGGGTGGCGTGTGTCGCTGAAGTCCTAGTCTAGTGGGAAGGGGCGGGCGATCAAAATGGCGGCGACGACAGTCGGGGCCGTGGGGGAGGGGGCCGTGGCCCGGCTGGGGCGACACCACCCGCCCTCGAGCACTCGCGGCCCGGCCCCCGCGAGGGGCGGGCGCTCGTAGGCCGACTGCAAGTGGAGGTCGACCGGCCGCGGGGGGCTTTTATATGTCGAGAGGTGCGGAAGGGCGGGACTGGGGAGGTTGGGCCAATGGGAACGAGGGAGGAGTGAGGCGGGGCCGAGGTGGATAGGCGGGGTGAAGTGGAGAAGGTGTGGGCGGGGCTGACCGACCCCCCCCCCCCCCCCCCCACACACACAACACTCGGGCACCAAATGTGGCAGCTGCTCCTGGGACCTTTCTGTTCCCCGAAGCGATGCAGAGCAAGGCCACCTGTGCTGTGTCCCTTTAAAACCCCTAGTCATTGCCAGGACTCAGTGTCTGCACCTGAGACCTCAGTTTTCCATCCTGTGAAATGGGGTGAATCATTGTCTTTATCTCTCTTTTGCATTTCAGGGACTCTTGATTCTTTCTAGGAATTTCTCTAAGCCTCATTTTTTAAATCTGCTCTTTCTGAATGTGGTTTGGTAACTTATCTATTGTAACTTATCTATTAGGTAGCCTTGATTTCAAGGTTCCTAATTGCCTGAGGCAGTTTCACAGAGATGCTGTAAGTCAGGAGTCTTTCTTTAAAATGGAGGGTTTGTTTTGCAAAAAGCAAGCCTAAGCTGGCCTGGGAAGAGTGACTTTTTTTTTTTTTTTTTTTAGAGACTAGGTCTCGCTATGTTGCCTGGGAAGCGATTCCTAGTCTCAGCCTCCCAAGGCTGCAATTAAAGGCGCGTGCCACCACTTGAGTGGTCTTTACTGACTTAGAGGGACAGAAAAGATTGCTTCTCTGTGAGCCACTGTCTTTGAGCTTATGTTGTCTCTGGGCAAGGGTACCAATCCTGGAGCTGGGACCTTTCCTACCTGTTCTGTCCATTATGGTCTCCCTTTCTGGGAACAGGGAACAAATAGCATCTGAGGATCTTTCTTAACTTCTTTAAGCTGTTTCTCTTGGCCATACACATTTCGTTGTCAATCAAGTTGGTGTCAACTGGGTCACATGCCACTGAAGAGGTACCAGCTTCCAGAGCCACTTGGGCAGGACGCTGAGGTCAGAAGGAAGGAGAAATGAACTGCTGCCTTGGAGGTTTTGTTTTTTTTTTTTCTTAATAGCTGGCAGGGAGCCAGGAGTGGTGGCCCACGCCTATAATCCAAGCGCTGGGAAGCAAGAGGACAGGGATCGCTTGAGTCCGAGGGATCGGGACTACCCTAGCCAATATAGCAAGACCTAGTCTCAAAAAAATAGCAGGGCCAAGTCCACGTTGGTTTTTCTTGTTAGTCTTTGGAGCTTGGCATCAGCAGAGCAAAGCAACTGTGTGCAAACTTTCGGGGAAAAAAAGCAGATCTCTTCTTTTGAAACTGATCAGTAAATTTCAAGGAGAAGGATTCTTTCAGGCTTTCCCAAAGCTTCCCCCCAGGAATTTGATATAAGACTGGGGCATAGGTCACCTCTCCTGGGACCCTTCCTTGGCCAGACCCTTTCTGAGAGGTGGGCAGGGCCCTAGGAAAACCAGAGGTAAATTTTCAGTAAAAATCTGGAAATACCAAGTTGCAAGAGGATCAGCAGCCGCTGTTAAAAAGGTAAACTATGAGTAGATAGTTAAGTTAGTGATTATCTAGTCCAGTTGACCACTGTCCCTCCCTTCTTGTACATTTGAACCCAAGCCCAAAGAGGTCATTTTACTAAAGTAAGGAACAAAAGCTTGATTTGAATGTCTTGAAACTGTGTACCATTTTCTACTTATCAGGTGTTCTTGTCAGGTGTTAACTTCTCTGGGCCTCAGTTTCTTTTCCTTAAAGCTAGTGGCAGTGATCCTTGATGATGATTTTACTCTCATTCCTGTGCTGTGGATCCAATAAAAGAATATGTGTTATATCAAATATGTAGTAGTTGCTCAAACTGTGGTAGCTGCTGCTGTTATTATGATGATAGTTGCTTCCTGCTCAGCCCTCAGAATTACACTGTTCACATTTATTTTTATCATTTTGAATTGTGTGAGAGCCTGGTGACTTTAAAAGTTGATTTGTTTGCTGGGCCATGTGGGCGATGATCCCAGGAAGCTGAATACCAGGATTCCAGTTTCAAGTGGAAAAGTGTTACTCCCCTTGCTCCTGAAAATGGCCTTTCTCCAACTTGAGGGGAGTAGCCAGCAAGAAAAATTGTCCCTGGACCAGAGGCTCAGACTTAGCCCCACGCCTTTTTTCACTGCAGGAGTTTTCTGGGTGAGTCAGGGGTACGGGTGTCATGGGAAAGGTGGGGCAAGGTATTTCTGAAACTGAAATCCTTACCCGTTCCTCCCGCTACCTACCTTAGCATCCTCGGGGCTGCAGACAGGATCAATCAGGCAGAGCCCTCCAGGGACATAATCCGCCAATTAAAATTGCTCATTGTCTTCCTGAGGTAGGACACCTGTTCTGCACCCAGAGGCATCACCTGACCCTATAGCAGAAATCTGCTACATGGTAACTTCTTTTTAGTCTCACCAACCAATTGATGGGAGCCTACTTTGGCTTCTCACTAGCAGTGTGTTCCTGGCATAGCATTCATTAGACAGTAAATTCACTAGACAGTAAAAGTTGAACCCCAGCTATGTGCCCAACATTGTACTAGGAACTGGTGATGGAATGATGGACAATGCAGGCTAGGTCTCTGCCCTTGGGGAACACACCTTTCTGGTCACGGACAGAAGCAGAACCATGAATAAGAAAATAGAAAAACAAAGAAATGCAGGGCTAGGAAGAGAATATAGTAAGAGTACATGTTCTAGAGTACTTGTTCTAGAGTACATGTACTAGAGTACATGTTCTAGAGTACTTGCAGTAGGGAACACTTGAGACCCAAGAAGGTGTCATGAACTGAACCCGAAACAGTAAGATGGAGCCAGCAGTGGAGTGGGAGTGGAGGTAAGGAGAGCAAGCCAGGAAAGGGAAGAGCTGCTGCAAAGGTCCTGAAAACACTTCAGGAATAGGAGTTAGTGTGGCTACAAAACATGCAGAGTAACAAAGGCAGGGACAACTGCAGGGGGCTATATCCCACAGGATCTGGTAGGTCATGGGAAGGGTTCTGGATTTTACTTATTCTCTGTGACAGGGGGACTTAGAGTATTCTGAGGAGAGAAGTGGTAAGATAATAGCTCTCATGTTTTCAAACGCTCTTATATAGACTGTAGAGGTGAGAAGAAAGCCAGGAACCAGGGATGAGGCTGTTGCAGGGGTCCAGGCAAGAAGTGATGGCAGCTGGAACCAGCAAAGTGTTGAAAATAGAGAGAAATATCCAGCTTCAGATCTGTTATAAATGGATTATTTACAAGTCTTATAAGCTCACTAGATAGAGAGGATGAAGGAAACCCCCATCATTTTACAAAAATTTTCCATTGTCCCTCAAGTCTATTATAGAAGCCTTTTTACAGATGAGTTAAGTACGTTATCTTTCTGCTTCCTTTGGAGGGCAACGAACACTACTGTTTGGGCAGAAGTAAACCATTTGTTTAAAGAATTAGCATCAAAAGCGGAGGTTGTCAAACTGTGGCCATCAGCTGTTTTTGTATGACCCATGAGTAAAAGTAAAAATGAATTTTACGTTTTTAAATGAATGGGAGGAATCAAATGTGTCTGTCTCCCTCCACCTCCAGCTTCACCTGGCATGGACATTTGTTGTTGAATAATAGTAATAGCAGTTTCTGTTTCTTAGCACTTATTTAGAACTGGACTGATTTCATTGGATCATTACAACAACCCTATGAATCAGGTGTTCTCATCATCCCCAGGTGACAGTTGGGGAAACTGAGGCCCTGAGAAAGGATAGAAATGTGTTCATGGATTAAGGGTCTGACTCCATAGTGACTTGAACACCTCAGTTGGGCCAGAGTTTGGACACAGTAGTGTCTAAAGGAAGAGGCCCCTCTAATACTGTTAGGAAGGAGTTTTGAGAGAGCAGGTGCCCAGAGAAAATTTTTTCTTCCTACAAGCAGCAGGCAGCAGTCTCTTTCCTTTCTCAGTGGGCAGCCTCCCCCTGCTGCTTGAGTCTCTGGCAGTGGAACCCTGAGACTGATAACCCTGCCAGGTGGGAAAGCTCAAAATAGCTTCTTGAGACCTGGACCTGGGCCCATCCCATCTACCTCGGCCTCTGTCCGTAATGACTTGACCTGGCAAGGAAGGCGGCCCCTCCCCAGCCCCATGCTCTGTGAGCACACTTAAGTGCAGACAGAAGCCCCTGTACTCAGTAGCTCAAATCCCTGACCACTAGAAGGAAGGTGGGGCCTGGAGATTTCGATTTTTTTTGTTTTTTTTTTTGTTGTTGTTGTTGTTGGTTTTTTCCTGGAGCCTTGTAAAGCCTTGTTAAAGGACGGTTCTAAGTGGTTATAAAGCTGGAGGCATTTGGCCAAGAATTGCTTATAGCATCAGACTGAACTCAGCAACCTTGCATGCATCCATTTCCCAGGTGGGGCAGGGAAAGGGCTGCCCCTTCCTGCCAGTCACACAGCTGGGAGTGCGCATTAGCTCCACCCAGGGCTTTTTCTTACTTGTTGCCTATAGACTCAGACATTTCTTGGGTTTGGCATTAAAGGGCAAATGCCAGATTCTGGGGCCAGGTGGGTACTAAAGGGAAGCATGCAAAAGTGGGAATGACTGTGTTCCATGGCTTCCCTGGGGCTGTTGGAGTGGGCTCCCATGCTCAGTTCTGCTGCTGTAACTGGGGCACCTGGCAGGTGAGATTTGGGTCTCCCCTGGTGAAAACAGGGACATGTTTTATTTTTTTGAGCCCTGGGCCTAGTTCTGTGGGCCTGGTTCCCTGACTTGGGCTGGGGGCAGAGACTACTTGTATCCCTTCCTCTTCAGTTGCTTCCAGTTCCGCAGATGACCTGAGACTGACTTTGGTCATGGATAGAAGGGGTGTGGTGACTCCTCCCTCACTGTGAGGCCCTAATCACAGGGAAGCCCTCCTAAGGTTCCCAACGAATTGCAGCACTTGTTTTCTCCTCTTCCCCTTGAAAATCCTGCTCTCAAGTCTCCCTACAGCTGGAGACCTGCCTGCTGGCATACCATGGCCACAGGTACTTGATGCATTTATATATAAGGCTTCCTGTTCAGCTGTCTGCTGATGAGCCTGCAGTGCCACTGATGGTCACAGGTGACCATCCAGCCATCAGCAGGACTTCCAAACTCAGATACTTCAGGGCCACGCAAGACCATGAAGGTATAGGGGCTAGAGCTTTTCTTCTTACTTACTTGCGCATTTGTCATAGTTTTAAAATGCTCTACCTGGGAAGGGGGCACAGTGCACCCCAACCATTTATCCATCCTGGGCTGTGGTGGGGCTGAGGGAGAGGGAGGCAGAGCCTGGTGAAAGAAGGAGGAGCTTAACTAGAGGGATAGTTGGCAGTTCTGGGAAGAGAGAGGCTGGATTTGGGAAAGGGGGACCTGTCTAGCTCAGTTCCTGGGACATGGACCACTATCCTTTACTAGCCAGAGGAACTGCCTGCACCCACTGAAGCTGCCCCATTCTGAAGTCAGAGTTGGCTGCTGGGCTTACCCTGTGACAAGGGTCTATCCCCAACCGTCTTACATCTGCTGTGCTTACATCTGGTGTGCAGACATGTAACTGTCCCTGATGACGACCTGAAAGCCCCTGTGGCCCTGAGCAGCTCAGAGGAAGAGAGCGTGGTGATTTTTGAATTATATTCAACCAAGAACCCAAGCCCAGATGGCTAGCATAAAAGGAATTGGCACAGGTTCCCTGGGAGACAGCTTTCCTCAGGACTTATCCTACAGGCAGTTAGCCAACTAGTCAAGTGCTCAGAAAGCCCAGGGTTCAAACTCAGCCCTGCCATTTCCCTGCTGAGTGGTCTGGGGCAAGCTCCTTGGTTTTTCTAAGCCTTTGCTCCTCATCTGGTACACCAAACTCAACCATTGACTGGTTGTTGCAAAGTATAAAATGAAATAATGTCAAAAAAGTCCTCAATCCAGTGCCCAGCCTGTAGGAACCCTCAAGAAGAATTGCACCATTTTAATCTGGGTGAGGACTCCACTCATCATCCTCTCATCCCCATACAGGGGTATCCCAGGAGGAAAGAAGCAGCAGTCCTGATCAGGGGTAAATGAAATATGCATAGACCAGCTTCAGTTTGTATCCAATTCTGCTGTAGATGGACTGGTTATATCTGGCCACCAGTCTTGGGATTTAATTAAGTTAGTGATGAGCCCAAATGTGTCTCTGGGGAGCCAGGGACTGTCCCTGGTTTCCTTGCTTATAGATTAATTCTTGTTTTCCCTTCTTTTTTTTTTTTTTTCTTTTTTCTTCCCTCTTCCCCTCTCCCCTTCTTCCCAAGGAAGGAAAAAAAAAAAAAAAAAAAAAGCCTTATTTATTATCATTTTCCCTACTGTTGGCATGGCAACACAGGCGTATGTAACTGAGCTACAGGCCACTCCACAACCTTCCCAGCCGCCACAGGCCCCACCACAGGCCCAGCCCCAGCTGACACCACCACCACCAGCGGCGCCCCAGCCTCCCCAACCACCAGCCGCTACCACCCCCCAGCCCCAGTATGTCACTGAGCTACAGAGCCCCCAGGCCCAGGCGCAGCCACCGGGTGGCCAGAAGCAGTATGTGACGGAACTCCCGGCTGCCCCCACGCCATCACAACCAGCTGGTGCGCCCACCCCGTCCCCTGTGTCTCAGCAGTACATCGTGGTCACCGTCTCTGGTAAGTGGACACATGTCCAGAGCAGGGTGCTCTGCAAACAACTCCAAGAGGGGTTTACACAGCCCAGCATCCTAGATGTAGGGCCATTGTGATCACCTCCCACCATCACTTTCTGTGCCTGTTGCCAGTGTGCATGGCAGCATCAAATTGATGGGGTTCCCAGGTGGCATTTAGGGGGTGTTCTGGGAAAGGAATAGTAAGGACAAGCAGGGAGACCTCCATGCTCCCCAACTCTTTTCCCATCACACCAGTTCTTATTGCTCTTTCTGTCTCTGTCCCCAAGCAGGTTGTCACCTGAGGAAAGGACTGGGAAGTGGAGTTAAAATTGGTAGACATCTGCTGGAGATGGAGGGTGAGCCCATGGCCCCTTCACTGCAGGTTGGGCCTTGAGGTTCACCAACCCTCAGCTATTCGGCCTCATTTTCCCTATGAAGGGATTATAATAGTTTCGCACTCTCGGAGGATGGAATGAGCCACTTCTGGGTGGTGACTTCGGGGAGGTTGGTTGGGAGGGTGAGAGGCATCAGCACCTCTCAAGAGGAACAACTTTTTCTTGTCTGGCAGGACCCAGAAGCTCAGGTGGGTTGACAGCTGGACAAATTCAGAAGCATGTGACCTCTGTTTATCCCTGTGGCTGTTCCTTCAGCCTGGGGTTTCTGCCTGGAAAAACTTCTCCATGCTATAGTCCTTCCCAGGATCTGGATGGATTGAGCAAAGGAAACCAGAGGGGAAGGTTGGGACTGGCAATCACTTCCCTGAGTGAGAAGATTGGGTCTCAGACAGGACTGGGCATTGTTGCCATTTGCTTTGTGCTCTAGAGAGTGTATGGGATGGTTGTGGTAAAGCCCTGAGTTAAGACTGGGCCTGGCCCTTCTAGAAGGAAAAAATTGGTGGCAGAGATTCTAAGAGTATCTCCCATCCTTAGAGGCTATAGAAGGGACAGATGAAGATCAAGATGTAGGACCATAGGATAATCAAGTCAAATAGGTGAGAATTCACGTGGCTCCATGGGACCAGGACAGATACATTTGTGGCCCTGGGCAATGTTCTGGAGGGTCTTGGCGTGAAAGTATGTCATGGAGTTATACTGAGTGAGAGCCTTGCTAAGCACAGAGTTGAGGCCAGGTTGGTTTGTGGCCAGTGCCTCCGGGCCACAAATCTCCTGTGGGTTTCAGCACTATATAGCTATCCTGCACTGTCCTCTCTGATGTATCTCCCACTTTCCCTTATCTCTGTCTGTCTCACTCTGTGCTGCTGACCCCTGACCTTGTTGCTGACCTCATTAAGGACTAGGCCCCAGTGACAAGAAAGACCTGCCTTCCCTGCATCCAGCCTCCCAGACTCTGAGGTCTGTGCGCACCCACCAGCTCTGCCTTCTCCAGTTGGTAGGCTTCACTAGCCCCACCTCTCCTGGGCTGCACTGTCCAGGATGTATCCCTGCCATTGATCCTCAGTGCTCTCCTGCCAGTCTTTCCCAGAAGCCCACAAGCATGAGACAGGAACCCCAGGCTCTGTAACTCCTTCACCTGTCAACCAAGTCTTCACTTCCATTTAAGTCAGAATTCTTTAAAGGCTTTACCCTCCCTTCGTCACTCTGTGCTTCCACTGGGGTTCCTTAGAGAGCCTCCATGTTATCAATACACTGAACACTGTCCTTTTTTTCCTTGGCCTTTGTCAGCGTCCAGTAAACTGCTCTCTCCTGTGCAATACCCTTCTGCGCTGATCTCTGCCACTTCCCTTCTACCTTTCTTGTTTCCCTTCACTGTTTTGTCCTATTTTCCCGAGTTTTGTTAGCAATGACTCATCAGACCTGGGGCTACTGACTCACCCTTTATTGTGACCTTGTCCAATGTCTTAGCTTTTGATGCCATCTCTATGGTGACGGTGCTCACATTGAGGTCTGTGCCCTGGGTCTTGACTCTGAATCCCACCCACCTGTGATTCATTCACTTAGTAGAACTGGCCCCTTGCACCAATATGGCTCATTAGAACTCTGGGTTTTCCCCCTCTTCAAATCTGCCCTCCTTTGAGTGTTTCCTCTTGTTAGTAAATAGGACTGGGACACCTGGGTCAGTTTAGATTCCTAGCTCCTCCACCCAGGAGCAAGCAACCTTCTTGGCTCCTCTTCCTAAATCTAGCCAGAACATTTTCCTTATCCTGGCCCAACCGCCACTCTCATTCTTCACAGCCCACTCCCTGCCATAGCCAGGGGAACCTATGAACAACCATGGATTAGGTCCTATCATAGCCCAGGTGGCCCTGGAGGTCTCTGAGAAGCCATGGCCTGGGCTATCTTGTTTCTGAAGAGCTGGCCCCTTGGAATCCCTCCCACAAGAAAGAACTTTAAAAGTCCCACACTTGCCATGCCTCCCACTGACAAATGCATACTTTCCTGTTCAGGCCTGTCAACTGCCAGCTGCACCTGGCCCCTTAAACACTTCTGTAGTCTCACTGAACTGCTGTTTCTGCTGTTCTACACACCCACCACCCACCAGGCTCAGTCCAGCCTCCAGACCTTTGCACAGTCACAGGACCCTCAGCCTGGAACATTCCATCCCAGACCTTCCAATGGCCTTATCACTCATGAGGTCTCTGCTCACATGCTGTCTTGCTGGTGCCCACACCTCCCCACCTGTACTGCTTACACTCTGTCTCCTTTGCTTTATTTTTCTTGACACTTAGCATCATCTGATGGTGATGATGCCCGTGTCCATTATCCATGAGGCCACAGAGACTATCCACTTAGTCTGCGTGGAATGATTAGTGAAGGTGCTTATGAATGCTGACCTGACCCAGTGCAACTCCTGGAAAGCTAAGGGTGAATAAGAGTGGATAAGTGCCTGCTACCACTGGAGAACTCTACTTATCCCCTAAACCATCTGATAGGCCCTAGTCCAGCTGGGTGTTGGCTTTTGCTACCTTCAGGTCACAGTTCCCCAGAGTGAGGATCTGAATGGGTCCAGAGCCAGTACCCAGACCCTCCCAACTCCCAGCCCTCCTCTTTTCCCTTGGCTTTTTCATCTTGGTGCTTCCCCAAGGAAACCCTAGTGCTTCGAGGTCAAGGGTACGTGTGGTCTTTGTGTCAAATAGACCCAGATGAAGTCTAAGCAGTTGTGGGGCCTACACAGGTGACCTCTCCTTTATCAGAGACTCTTTATCAGGTCTTGGCATGACCTAGGTTCCCCTCTTTGATGGCTTAATCATCTTTCGAAGTTGTCTTGGGGAATTGTATTTCCCTGCTGCTCCTGGCTCTGGCAAGTCTGGTACCAGAAGGGTGACTGGGTGATGCTTTCTTAATTTATTTTGAGGAAGAAGAGGAAGATTTCCCAGGGTTCCTCATGTCCTTCTCCCAGGTTATTGTCTATTTTCTTTTCAGGGCAGCCTTTGGGCCACGTGAACTGGTCCCATGGAGTAGGGTGGGGGTAACTGACACTGTGAAGGCTGCAGCAAAGCACTTGGAACTCGTCTAGTTCCAGAGACAATCTGAGCTTACCAGGGACCCAGGGAGTCACAGGGAGAGGCCATGGACCCAGATCCAGAGTCCAGGCTGGAATCCTGCCAGGAACAGCACCAGAAAGCAGTTCATGCAGCCCAGTCCCTGCCAGCTCCGCCCTAAGGTGACTTTGAAGATGATGGGACAGCAGCTCAAGTTTCCCTGCTCAGAAGCAATCCTCTGGATCTGTAAATTCCTAGTCAGTAGCTGCCTGACATATGAGGAAGAAGGAGGGTGCTATGGACCCTGGTATCCCCCCAGGAAGGTGAAAGCCAACTGCCTATAGGGAATCAGGCTGGCAGAGAAAGGGCTATATTCACTGTCTCTTCCCTACTTCTCTCTCCTTGGAGTTTTTGGGTGTCCAAGAATACTTGTGCCTTGGAGAAGAACATGGAGGATATTTGTCAAATATCCTCAGGCACAGGTGGGGAAATAGGTTGGAGCAGACAAGAGTCACAGGATCTGGGGGCATCAGGAACCAGAAGTTCTTCCAGGAGCCCCAAACTGAAATCAATGGGAAGAGAGGGAAATGAGGAGGGCCCTGACTGGACACACAGCCACCTAGGCCTCCTCTGTCTTCTCCATCAAGCTTTAGTGGCACTGGAGGCATAAGTAGGACTTGATGGGGAAGTGTGGGGGCTGAGGAGGAAGAGATGCTCACCAGATTGAGGGACAGGAAATCAGCTGCCACTTCCTGTAAGAGACTTGACAGCAGAGCCCTTCCTGGCTCATGCCCAGAAGGGAGATGAAAAGCAGACAGATGCATATGCTGGCTGACTCACACATACACACAGACACAGCTGGGGAAAAAAAGACAATGGCCTGGCCCCACCTTGGCTATAGCAGACAGGGGTACACATACAAGAAGCCCCTGTTCTAAAGAGCAGACTCTGAACCTCACCTGTTTATTTTCAAGATTTGGCTCTCCTGGCCTTGGTAAGCATGGGCATCCCATTCTTGAGTGACACCCCAGAGACATGATATGGGCAAGACTGCTTCTGGAGTTTATCTGTTCCAGACAAGACTCCAGGCCTCCAACTGCTGAGGGTCACCATCAAGGATCAGCCTTGGTGTTTTCATCAGAATCTCCAGGATTATTAAATCTGGAGTCAGGGCGGGGTTTGGGGGTTGCGGGTTGAGTCCCACCCAGGGCAACACAGTGAGACCAAGTCCCAAAAATAGCTGGGCGTGGTGGTGTGCACCTGTAATCCTAGCTACCTTGGAAACTGAGGCTGGGGATTGCTTGAGTCCGTGGTACCACAGGCAACATGAGCCTGCGGTTCCAAAATAGCGAGACCTAGTCTTAAAAAAAAAAATCTCTAGGATTAGGAGGTAGCTGGGGCTAGCCCCATAACTTGCTGCGCACCCTGAACTAGGCAGAAACTTCTGTTGGCCTCCCAGTTCAGGCTTTGTCACTAGAGCCAGACCTGACTTCCTGTTCCTTACAGACACCCACGTATGCTGGACTCTTAGCATGACTTCTGGCCTTTCTCGGGTTTGTCTTTGTCTCAGGGGGGCTATCTCAGCAAGGGCCACTTCCCTCACTGCTCAGGGGAGCCTAAGTGAATTAGAGGGATGATTCCAGCAAAACATAGGAATCGGTGCCTCAGAGGAACCTGGTCAAGCAGTCCTTCTGTTATTACAGTGTCTGTTCCACAGATGGCCAGGGGCCAAGGGGAGGCTCCCCAATACTTCCTCCGTCTGGCTACCACTCCATCCCTTAACTCTCCACACACACACACACACACACACACACACACACACACACACAATACATGTCTCAGTTCTAGACATGGTCCCTGACTTTTCTTTGCATCTGACTGTGATAACCATTCTCCTAGCTTGGTTTCTCTATTGTCACGGCACAGCCAAAGCCTATTTTCCTCCTTTGGGATCAGCCCTCCACTGGATGCTCTGAACCTTGTGTCCCCACAGATGTCTGACTTAATTTCTACCACTGGGGTCATCCTGGGCATGACCTGAAACTAGATTATCTGTATAACAGGAAGTGTACACATGTATAGACCTGGGCCTGTGTCCTGGCCTCTGGTTCCCAGCTACATGACCTTGGCCAAGTCATATACTTTCTCCCCATCTCTGTTGCCTTATCTGAAAACGGGAGCAATAAAAATTCTCCCTATTTCTGGCTGCCCAGGAAGACCTAGCATAGCACTAGGACACCAGAAGCGCTCAGTAGTGTCTCCTGTCATTTCTTGTTCAACACCTCTTGATCCTGCTAGGGTCCCTAGGAGATAGAACTGAGACCTTGGCTCCTTCTAGTAGCACCTTGGAAGAAAGTCAGGCATGTGTGCTTCCAACCCACCCCTGGAACTGCTAGGGACACTCCACCCACTGGAAGGAAGGAGGGTGGAGCAGGATGGCCCTGAGGGTCTCAGGCGGTGCCTCTGAGGGATGCTCACCCTCCTTGCCCCGCACCCCCACCCCAGCTTCCCTGTTAATCATTCAGGAAGATGTGCATGAAACTCAATATTCATCCAACTGATAGCATCTCTGGTCCCTTCCCTCCTGACCCTACAGTGCAGCCCCAGCCCCTATGCAGGTCCCACTTGGGCTGGGCCTGCCAGGAGAGGGGTGTTTATTCCAAGAGGGCAGATGGGAGCTGTGTACCTACCATGTGGGATTAGCTCCCCAAGGCTGCAGGGATAAAGCTGCCTGCATACCCTAATGTTCCCAAAGAGTGGGCCAGGAGTGAACTGTGCCAGGCACTGGGTACATGTGTGTCTGGGACAAGGTGGAAGCATGTGGGCATCATGTTCTATGACTACTGCTTTTTGGCTGCCTGTCAGCATGAGTATCCCCCTACCCAGCTCCAAGCCCCCTGCTGTCTTCACAGAGCTGACAGAGAAGCTAAAACAGTGGAGAGGGAAGGGACACTTGGACACAGACCAGCTTCCTCAAGGATGGAAGCTACCTGAGAAGTGACCTCAACCCTGTGGTCCTTCCCAGGGTGTGATGGGAGTCAATAACTCAGATGTCAAGTCCTATCTGTTAGTAAGAAAGGTTCAGCCCTCTGGGCCTCTGCTACCCCACAGTTCCTTGGTTACTCCTGGTCTGGCTTTGGGACAATGAGGGGAGGGGAAGAGTAGGGGTGCTTTTGAATGTTAAAGATCTGGGTCCTCTTGGCCTTATCCCACTCCAGTGGGTAAAGTCAGGGTTGGTCAGAACAGAAAGGACTCTTAGAGGAGGGGTCAGTTTTGGGCTGCATCATCCCTTCCAGGCTCAGGCTCAGGATGGAAGCTAGGGCAGTAGGCAGAGCTGATCTTGCAACCCCTCCTCACAGAAGGCACCATGCGGGCCAGTGAGACTGTGTCGGAGGCCAGCCCAGGCTCCACGGCCAGCCAAACCGGAGTCCCCACTCAGGTGGTTCAGCAAGTACAGGGCGCCCAACAGGTAGGATGTATCCCTACCCCAGGGGTGGGTGCGGAGAGCATGTAATGGGAGGCAGTGGGGGGGGTCACAGGTACCTCGCTTCCACTCGACCTACCACCAGAACCATCTACTCACCTATTCTTACAAAGATGTTCATCCCATCTGCCCCTCTCCTCACCCAGGGTCTCTCTGGGGAAGTCAGTGTGGCTCAGACGCTTACTCTGTCCCCGCAGCGACTACTGGTCCAGACAAGTGTGCAGGCCAAACCAGGCCATGTGTCACCCCTCCAGCTCACAAACATCTCTGTGCCCCAGCAGGTAAGCCACTGCACCCACCCCTGGCAGCCTTCTGTAAGGTTAAGAACCCACCCCAGGGATCTGTTTGACTGCCTTAGCATGTTAAGGACAGGTCCCCTACCTGCTGCCTCCCATGGAGAGACAGTGTCAAGAGTCATCTTAGGAGGAAGGTTGGCAATAGGGAGGTATCTCGTAGACCCAGGCTCTGAATCTCATAGCAGGCTTTGGGGCAACTGGGATACACCACAGGGTCCCTCCTGGAAGGCTGCAGATGGGGTGCCAAAGCAGGGCACAGCAAGGGATAGAGCCCTGTTAGACTCCAAAGGAGAGAGCATCTTCTGTGGAACCCGTGAAACGAGGTTTCCCCCAGCTTTGCCACATAGGAGCTGCATTGCCCCCACCACCCCCTGTTGACTTTTGCCATCCTGAACCTAGCAGTGACTATGAAATGGGATAGTGGCAAATGATAGGGCTGTCACAGCTGTTGGGGGAATCTGTGCTAAGAGACACAAAGACATGATATCGCCTGAATGCATGCCCTTATCAAAAACCTTCTGGGCTTGGTCCTTGGTTCACCATGGTCCTTTCTCTCCTGGCTCAGGCTCTTCCCACACAGAGGCTGGTGGTGCAGAGTGCTACTCCTGGCAGCAAAGGCAGCCAAGTCTCCCTGACAGTGCATTCACCCCCTGAGGTAGGTCATAGTCCAGGCAACCTCCCCTTCTCTCTCCCCAGGTCACCCATGTGCCTATACTGTATTAGAGCTCCCTACCTCTCAAGTCCACTCTTCCAAAGCCCTCCTGCCTACTCCACTGCTTGTACTGGCACCCTTGTTGGCCCCCTAGTGGGGTAACTTGATTGACCCTTTCCTGGTCCAGTGGGTTCTGATTTAACCCTGACTCTAATAGGAGGAAGTGGCTTCCCGCAGAGTGGAGCATCATGGCCATGGAGCTCCAGCTAGGCTGCTGCATCCTACAAAGCAAAGTGGGCTCCTCTTCTCTCCACAGGGTGGGAAGAGGCTCCCCCTCAGACATGAGGAGGGACTGCCTGAACACAAAGGAGGCTGTCAGAGGCAGGTAGCCCGTGAGTGGCCAGCAGCATGTGTGTTGGTATAAGCTTGGAGTCAGACTGCAGGCTCTACCATTTCATTTGCCTGGGATTCTGAAGAGGCCCTTGGACCCATAAGAACCCAGTGTTTTCTTTGTGCTGAGCAGCACATCAGCTTACTGTGAGAATTACACCAAGGCCAGCCTGGCCCAGAGTCAGCAGAGGCTCTGTAGCTGTCTGCCTTTTGCCATCACTCACACCCTGGGCATGTGTTCCAGCATCCATCTGGAAAGTGGGGATTCCTTCATCTGCCCTTGTTACTTTGGGGCTGCATCCCCTCTGGTTGTGGAATAGCAGGTGGCCCCTGACCTGAGGGTAGAGTCCTGGCCTTTCTTGGGGAAGATGGATTCTTGCCCTCCACCTCCACCCAGTACTTCTGGGCTGAACCTCCAGCCTTCCCCAGGCGTGACCAGGGTTGTGACAGGGACTACTCATTTGGATGCATGGGATGCTCCCAGTTAACAGCCTAGGTTGTTAAGACACCCCTCCTTAGTGCATACCTGTAAGTGGCAGCCTAGGAAGCTGCATCCGGGGCCAGGGATCATGGTTCGAATCCCCCCTGGGGCATGTAGCGAGACCTAATCCCAAAAAAATAGATGGACGTGGTAGCATGTGCCTGGGAAGCTGAGGCTGGGGATTGCTTGAGTCTGTGCTACCCCGGCCAATGTGAGCCTGCGGTTCCACAGGCACAGCGAGACCTAGTCTCAAAAAAGAAAAAAAGAAAGATACCCCTACTGCCTGCTGCTTTCCCCTGTAGATCTCTGGGATAGGTCTCCCAAGGTTTTTTAGGGCTTAAGTGCCCAGACAGTGCTGCTTCCTCTGTGTGTTCTTCCCTTACAGCGGTCACCAGTGCAGACCAACAATTCCAGCAAGACAGCTGGGGCGCCCACGGGCACTGTGCCACAGCAGCTGCAGGTCCATGGTGTCCAACAGAGCGTCCCCGTCACCCAAGAGGTGCCAGGGCAAGGCGGGCAGCAGCTGGGTTAAGGGCTCCTAGCCATGTGGCCCCGCCAACCATCAGGGGCTGGGGAGAAGCCTGTAGGAGCTGATAAGATAGGGGTCCAGCCTTTCCAGATCTAGCATCTTAGTCTAAAAAATAGTGGCTACCTTGAGTCTGCTGTGAGGATGAATTATGGCCCTCCTGGAAGGTGCTTAACATTGGACACAGTTGTGAGAAAGAATTTTGGCATCTTTGAGCCCATTTGCCTGAAGGAAGCCCCTCGTCCTGGCTCACCTCTAAGGACTCAGGGAGGGGCTGCAGCTTCCAGATCCATGCCCAGCCTTCTGGAGGAGTCCATACTCTGAACCACCAGCCATGTAGCCTGAGCTGGTTAGGAGGCAAGAGTTGTCTGATCTCTAGTTGTGGACCACTCAAGCTGGGGCCAGGCAGGGGGTGGGTCCCAGCCCCATGGGAAACCAGGTCAAAGCTATAGAGACTTTTCTCAGAGGAAAGCAGAAACCCAAAGGATTCACAGATATTCTACCTGGTCCCAGAATCCCTTTGAACCACCAAATCTGAATTCAAGTCCTGCCCCCCACCACCCTGCCCCAGCCTCCCTAACATTCATCCAGTCTCTGTCCCCACACTGTGTCCTGAGGGTAGATGGTCCATGTGGGATAACCCTTTGTCCAGGGTTGGGTAGAGAGCAAGTTTCCCTTAGTCCCAAGTTCAACTTCAACTCTTCCACTTCCTGCCAGTCTCACCTTGCTGAGCCCTGGTTCCACATGTGTAACTGGGCTGCCAGAGGTAGGTAATGAATTTGGAAGGCCCATAGTGCCTTGCAGCAGTGAAAAGCTGCTCTTCTTACTTGGCTTGGGAATGAAAACTGTGAGCCTTCACAGGTGCATGTGGACAGGGGGTGGATGCTCATGGATAGGTGGGCCATCACCACGGTTACCAGAACCTAACTTGCCTTTCCCTCTGCAGAGATCTGTGGTCCAGGCTACTCCTCAGGCACCCAAAGCGGGCCCTGTGCAGCAGCTCACAGTGCAGGGACTCCAGCCTGTCCATGTGGCCCAAGAGGTGGGTGTCTCCCATACTTAGCTCTTGGCAAACTGGGACTTGTTCCAAGCTGGGTATGGCCCCTCAGACCACAGCCCTGGAAATAGAGCCACTCCAGGGATTCTCAAGGCAAGGCAGCTGGAGCCTTCAGGGCACATCCTGGCTCCCTGCTTCACGGCTGTGGAGCTGGGTGCTAAAACCCCGACCCTGGACCATTCCTCTTTACTGGCACCCACAGTTTCGGGCTCAGGTTTTACTGAGAGGTCTGGATTTTCCCTCCATGAGACATGGGGCGGGCATCCTCCCCTGAGGGCGGCAGGGTTGGGGTGGGGTGGGGAAGGGTTAGGGGGGGGGGCCAGAGCCCCACCCACCGCTGCCTCCCCGGCAATGACCCTTCAGTGTCTCTGTTTGTCCTCCAGAGCTCAGGCAGTCAGTTTCCCGCTAGGAAGGCAGAGCAGCAAGAGCCCCGGCCCACGCCGCCGCCGCCGCCGGAGCCACCGCCCCGGCAGCCCACGCCCTGGCCCCAGCCAGGCACTCTGGCCCAGGAGCCGCTGTTCCCGCCCTCGTGCAGCGGCGAGGCCCCGCAGCTAGGCAGTCCTGAGCCACCACCGCCCCATTACGAGCTGGGCGCCGAGCAGTGGGTGGAGCTGGTGGGTGTGCTGCCCCCGCACCTGCTCCTGCCGCAGCAGAAAGTGGTGCTTGAGCCCCTACCTGGGCTCCCGACCCGAGCCAGCCCCGACCAGAGGGTCAGGATCCAGAGAGTCCCCCAGGTGCTAGTGTTCGGCACGGCGGCCACGGCCCTCAAAGTAGGTGTCGGACACCTGGGCAGGGGGTGGCTGGGGGGTGGGCAATGGCGGGCGGGGGCGGGCTCCGCCCCGGCCGCAGGCCCTGTAGACCGCACCTCTGCCCGGCCAGTCAGGGGACCAGCTTCTGACACTCCCTTCCTCCTCAAGCAAGTTGCCTGTCCCAGACCCGGTGGGGGTTTGGAGGAGGGGAACCAAGGCCCCTTTCTAAGGTACTGCCAGTTGCAGCTTGGGTCCCTCCAACAGAGATCCTGCCCCTGGCCCCACCCCTAACATCTGATGCTTGTTTCCGGGCACCCCCCCCCACACACACACACACACACACTCCCGCAGCCTGGGGTGGATAAAGTGCCTATCCCTGAGGTCCTGAGTAATTCCAGGCTCAAATTTTAGTGAGGGCCATGGCCCTTGGCTCTACCACAGGGGTCCACCTTTCGTGCCCACAATAAGACCCGTCTGGGGGCTCTACCACCTCCCTCACCTCAGGCCCTACTTCTGCAATCTCCTGCCAGAATCCTGGCTTCTCCTAGCATAGCTCTGCCTCATTCCCAGGTCCCCAGGCCCACAAGGCTGTAGACCCTGGGTCTCTGACCACCAGTTGGGTATTCAGAGTCTAGAAGTACAACCTTCCATCTGGGGATCCAGGTGTTGGGATAGGCTTGGGCAGTTGCCAGCCTTTAGAGGCAGAGGTGGCCTGACCCTGACCCTCTGTGCTTCCTCCCATACCAGGTGCAACAGCTCCAGCAGGTCCCTGTGCCACACGTGTACTCCAGCCAGGTGCAGTATGTGGAGGGCGGAGATGCCAGCTACACAGCCAGTGCCATGTGAGTTGGTGGGAGTGGGGCTTGAGGACAGAAGGAGGGATTGAGTTTGCCCAGAAACCTCCAGTCCCAGGCCATTGTGTCCCCCCCACTCCACTCCCCCTTTGAGGTTAGGGAAGTCATCCAGCGTAACTTAGAGCTTTGGAGTCAGGTGGGCCTGGATTTTAACCAAATTTTAACCAAATTCAATTGAATTTAACCAAATTCAGCAACAATTTTTCAAAGACAGACATTTCCAAGTAATGTGGAATGTTGAACAATGAAAACACAGTCACTGCCTCCTGACCCCCAGTCCTGCTGAAGATGGGATGCTGTCCCTATTCCTTCTTTCCAGGCCGGGCACGGTGGCTCATGCCTGTAAGCTTCAGCCTATGAAGCGGCCGGGCCTAGGGATCGCGGTTCGAGTCCC
>PVHY01017138.1:0-32146 GCA_004024945.1 Uropsilus gracilis
GCTGTTTTGTCAATACTACATGAACAGCCTCCAAAGAGCTGGCGCAAACTCTAGTGAATGAAGATGTGCACAATTGAAGTGGCCTAGTCAATTCAATTGAAAGTGAAGGAGAACAGGGAAAAGTCAAGTCAGAAGATAGAAACAAAATAAAACACTTTTTTTTTTGGCAAGACATTGTGGAAATAGCCCTCCGTTTCAAGGAAGCGAGGTGACTTTCTTTAAAACTGTCAATTCTATTGTCTACCCTTCTTTTCTAATTCCTTTATACATCCAGACATTTCTGATGTTTCAAAGGAAAATTGGTTGCAATGGGGCAACAGAGTCGACATAGATGTTTACCTTCTCACTGCTGAAACCTTTTGGACTTCAAAATCAAAACTGCTTTAAATAGAACCTATCAATTTCCAAGACACATTTGTTCAGGTACAGACTTTTCCATCTATATAATACTTAGAATGTTCCTATAAAATCTGAAATGCCTTAAAGTGAAGAAGCAATTATTGTTATACTACATGGGGGGGGGGGGAGTTAGTATTCTCAGACCAAAAAAGTAATCTAGCAAAGTATGCGAAACAATATATAAAGCCTGAAATAGCACTAATATATAGTAAAAGCAGGAATGATATGATGAATACACAGCATGGACAAAATAGCTCCTCATGTAGTAGTTTTGCAGTGGAACTCTCATTGCTCAGGGTGAGAGTTGCATCCTTTATGTCTACTACAAAATAAACACTGAACAATAGTTGGTAGTTTCACTCTTTGTCATGAAAAGCACAAATGCTAATGTGGCTCTTTTCTTAAAAAACATAGTGGTGTAAAGCAAACTTTTGAAAGGTGCTGGAGAATACCTATGCACTGGAACAGTCAATATATTTAACTAAATGTTTAATATATGTTTAATATATTTATCATATTAATACATTAATGTTAATAGCTCATATATTTTACCCTGTCACATGCACTGAGGAGTAGATTTTTCTTACAAGTCATCCAAAAGTCTTAGTTTATTACGAACCTGTAGGACAGTTGTTAGTATAGAAATGATTTTAGAATTGAAGCATGAATTCTGGAATCAGACAGTTGTGTAAAGGAATTCCTGCTCAAATATGAACTATGTGCTCTTAAAACCTTCCCATTTAAGGTACTTGATGGAATACAAGCTAGCCATGATAGGAGAAAAAAATAAGACATGAGTAAGAACTTGAATCTCATAAACTCTCTATAAATTACACTATTGTTGCTATTTGAAATATTATATTAATGTGGTGACTCTAGATAGTCTTGGAATCTACTCAGGATACTGCAAATTTATAATCTTTTTTTTTTTCTGGATGATGTTCACAACTGTTTCTGCTAGTTGTGTGTGTCTGATTATTCTAGCCTAATAGCTATCCTCCCCAAATAGCTCTTTTTAACTTCTGCTTCCACAAGGAGCTGTTTCTCTGTTGCTGTGGACTCTGGACAAACATTTTGTCATCTTTTAAACTGAATCATCTCCTTCCCACCAGCAGTTACTCAAGTAGGTGTTTCCCTTCACCTCAATTCCCATTATTAGACAACCATTTAATACAGAAAACATACTTATTTAGCTTCCTGCTGAAATTAGTCCTTGGACATCTGCTGATTTTAATCTTCACAAATGATCTAGATTTTTTTAAAAAATCATGATTGTGTTATCTGGATTTAGTCACAGACAAGATTTTAGTGGGAGAGAGAAGTACAGGAAGCTACATTCAAATGCAAGAGGGATTCTATACTGCCTGTAGCTAAGTGGGTATGTGGTAAAAGAAACATGAAAGGGCACTTTGTGAATAGCTCTACAAGTCCGGCCTGAATGATTAAGAAATAAGTAATGCCATTCAACTGAAATGCATCGAGTCTAGGGCATAATTATAGATCAGTCACTCCAAAAGGGTGAACTATGTGAAACTTATTATACTAGGGGAGGGGGGAGATAATAGCCACAAATATGATGCACTTGGAAACAGACTTATGCTTAAATTTATTTTAACTTTCATAAAAAGTCCTGAGAGAAGAAACAGCAATGAGATAGCAATATTTGCTTTCAGATACTTAACTGGAATATGCATGTGTGTGTGTGTGTGTGTGTGTGTGTGTGTGTGTAAGTGCATGTTGTGTTTGGTGAGTTTTGATACATACATATATCTATGTAACTTAATCATAACAAATGCTACATTTTATCAATCTACAAGGTATTATTGAATCCCCTTAAAAGCAAGCTTCCCTCCTCCTTGGGCAATATCAGCCCTTATTTCTATCTCTGAGGATGGAGTTCTCCATAATTTCATGTGTTTGGAATTGTTCATTGTATACACTATGATTGACAACTCTCAACATTAGGCTTCTGGGCACAATTCATACTGTTGGGTTTATTAATATTTCATGTAACATATCCATTTTCTCACTGATGGACATTTGTCCCTCACTAGGAGGAGGACACTGCACCAGGTGTGTGTGTGTGTGTGTGTGTGTATGTGTGTGTGTGTGTGTTCGAGTCTTTACTGACTTCCAGCTTGTTTTGCTGAGTTAATGACAGTTACTCTGGCAATCACCTCCTTTCCTTCTCTGCTCTGCTCCCACAGCACTCCCTCAGTGGAAAACATCCATGAACCTGTCCTCTAAGACCACCAAAGAGTTTGTGAGTTTTCCAAGGAACAATATCTTATCTCTCCCTCTGCTTGTACTTAGGGGAAAGTTTCATCTAAACCACCTTATCTCATGTGGATTGCAACTTTCAGTAAGTCTACTTGGTACCTTCTTTGCATCATATAGTCCCTATTTTTCTAGGTCCTTCAATATAATTAGTGTACCTATTTATTGTACTTATTTTTAATTCTTTACTTTATATTCTTATGTTTCTTCTTCCTTTAAATTTTAAAGAATTTCAACATCTGGGGAAAGAAAATCTCAGATTTAGCTATGTCATCCCTAGTAGTTTGTGGCAGACTAAGGAATACTAAATTCTATGTACCAAAACTCCTTTACTCTAGCAAAATTTTCCCCAAAATTTTGCAGATGAGCACATTTCTGCAGTAAAGGAAAACAGAAAAAATTGTCCCATGGCATATTAAAAAAGAACATTCATTGCACTTAAATAACTTTTCTAAAAGTTATGTCCTCAGCCTCTACTTAGCAACCTTTTGTAACTGAGCTAAACTTTCAACTTCAGGTTACAAGAAATTTTAATGTTGTTTTCTGGGTTCCATGTTTCCTTTTATCATTTCTCTAGTGTTGACTTTTGGAGTAATCATTTATTCTGTTTCTCCTTCCTGGAAAGTATCAGATTTCTACCCTTACATATCTTTACATTGAAATGAGCACCTACAGTCATTTTCTCTTTTGATCTGACTCCTCATGGGATTTGGCTTCTTGAGATACTTCTTTATTTCTGAATATTCTACTCTTACTAAGACAGTTCAAGACTCACTGAAGCTCGGTATAGTTTCTAAGGTAGGTTCCATGTTTTACCTGCATCACTGGTTTTATAGTATGAGACATACTGTTTATTCCCTTGGGCATATATTGGGGGATAAATACTTAAGAGAAAATGTAATTGCAGTTAGGTTAATTAATGACTTATGTTGAGTCCTGCAATAGAGAAAAACTGATAATTATTAATTGTCTAAAATTACATTTGGACCAGGGAACAAAATATAGGTTTACTGTGTTTGTGTATGTATATATGTGAATGAGATAGCTGTTGAAAATAACAAGACTCATATATCTAGTGTTGAAATTAATTTATAGAAGGATATTTAATCCTAATATATTAACAGCTTAAAATATCAGAAACTATTTCTTTAGCTATGAAAATTTATAACACTAAAGTAATTTATTTTCATTCATATTAAGCAATAGTTGCAGTTCTGTCATTTTTACTGGTTGAAATTTTTACAAACATACTACATATTTACATATTCTACTGCTTACATATAGTTACTGCTTTTTGCTAATATGATCAGTATTGTTACAAATATCCTCTATATATGTGCTCTATTCAACGACAAGATTTTTTTCTAGGAAGAACATCTGGATCATATGCTATATGCATACTGTACTTTACTTGAAAATGCCAACACTAAGATAATTTTTTCCATCATTTTATGATTTCCCAAGTCATCTCATCTCTCCTAGACTAGATTGATACAAATGAATCATTCAACAAAATACACTTCTTATCACTCTTTATTCCATATGTTATTCCCAAGTCAAGTTCTGTCAAGAAGAAATATTGTATAATTAGACAGAATTCTAAAAATCAGTGCATGGCTAATTTGATCATTTTGGCATTCTTTATAACAAATATGTCCCTCTATTCAATTTATTCAGTTATAGCAATTGATTCTGATAAAATAGATAGCTAATGAGATTCCAAATAGGTCTAAATTCTTTAAATTTCTCATCTATTAGATGTACTCATCTGGTCTCTATATGCTGTAACAAAATATTTTTTACATTTGTACACAGTTTTGTTTGTGGATTTTCAAATTAAAGAAAGGTTTATGCTAGCAAATAGACTTTTTCACTCAAAATTCCTATCATTTCAAGGGAAAGATGTTAACTTCACAGAGTCATCAAAAGTTCTAAAAAATATCTCACATTTGTTCCTTTTACTATATTACATGTTCAAAATAGTTCTGAATATTATTTGTATAACATATAAGAGACATATTTCCCTGATCACAAAACTCATTTAATATGAAAGTTCTCTTTTGGGCTATAACATCTTCAAGGGGAATATGAAAAATATGTTTATTTTTTAATTACTCCAAAATTACATGATGTTATCCTTAAAATTATTTTTATTATTTTTTTTTTTTTGAGACTAGGTCTCGCTCTTTTTGCCCATGGAACCACAGGCTTACGTTGTCTGGGGTACCACAGACTCAAGCAATCCGCAACCTCAGCTTCCCAGGTAGCTGGGATTACAGGCGCGCACCACCACGCCCAGCTACTTTTTGGGACTACGTCTCGCTGTGTTGTCCCAATCTGGACTTGAACCCCAATCCTTAGCCCCGGCCGCTTCATAGGCCAAAGTTTACAGGCATGAGCCACCGTGCCTGGTTTTATCCTTAAAATTATATATTGCCTCTTTTTTCAGTGATGCAATCAAATTTCACTATAAAGCTTGCTTAGATTCAGAATCTAAATATTCTGTTGCCTCTGTTAATTATTGGACACCTCACATGTAAAATATGTACATGCATAAGAATTCTTACATAAAAAGACCAGTAAATACAGTGTGATATAGATGACCTATGTGGTTTTGTAAATAAAGTTTTGTCCAACCATAACCATGTCATTTGATAAATAACCACTGTTACTTTCTAATGGAGGGTTGAGAGTTAAGAGAAAGGCATAATGATCTGCAAAGACTAAATTATTTTTTATCTGGTCCTATAAGTAAAATGTTTTATCATGCCTGCATTATTCTTTCATTCAGGACTGAGAGCATAACTCCAAGAATACTAATAAAAAAATTAAATAAAGAAAATTATTTCTGAAAATTGTAACTTTTAAAAGATTTCTTTCTTTTTTCTTTTCTTTTTTCCATTTAAGGTAATAACTCGAAGAAGTTATTATCCTAATTTGTTAGGATTCCACTTCTTTGTTGACTTGAAATAAGATATAGAAATGGAATGACTTGGCCAAGGAAATATGAACAGAAATAAAAAATCTTTTCTTGGCAAAGGTACAAATTTCCCAACTTTATTATTTATTTAACACTTTGGGGGTACCCAAAAGGAGTAGGAGGTTCACTGTCCCCTTACAAACACATAAAAGATAAAGAGAAATAAACTTCATTGTTTGAAGTCTCTGAGATTTTGGGATTGTTAACAGATACATAACCAAACTTATCTTGACTGATAAATGAATGCTTCAAAAGGTGGAGTGCTGCCATTACCACAAATGATAGATGGTGAGATAAAAAACTTTTAGAGAATAGTAGGATGGTAATCAGTGATAGGTTATTACCAAAAACTTGGTGAAATCACCTTCAATTTGAAAAGAGTCTAATGTACCAGTGACATTAAGTGAAGAGAATCAAAAATAACATTAACATCCTGAGTTGGTAATTGTACAATTCTTTTGACAAGATAATAATAATACATACAAATACAGAAAATGTTTAGTTTTCAAAAACTATTAAAGAAAATTGGGAAAAAAAGTTCAGAAGTACAAGGATTTAAAGTTAGAAAAGTCCTTCAAGCAACAAGTTAAATAACATGCAAATAAGAGTCCACGTGAAATTATATAAAATTTTAAAATGTTAAAACGCCACCTCTCTCACTGTTAGTGAAGACCTTTGAGTGTCTTTAGGGATTTCCAAGTCAGTCTTTTGAGTTTGACAGAATTATTTAGAGCGACTAAGTGTGTCCTTTTGTCATCTTCATAGGTGAGAACTGTCACCAGTGGGAAGGATATTTAGGAGTCAGTGTATGTTTCACAGTTCCCATTTCCCCAACCTCAGTAACCACAGAGGTATGTGTCAAATTGAATCTCCATATCCTAGGTAATTAAATGACATCCTGAAATAAACTCATTGATGGCCCAAAGGCACACTAGTAGGAGAGTGACAAACTATTGCTTTTATTTACTGAGATTTTGAATTTTCTTTGTTTAGAATAACATACGCTGTCTGGACACTAACTAATACTGCTTTTAGAAATGTTATTATCAAATCTATTCAGTGATTACTATAACCTTTCCCCAATACAGGTGGTTCATAAACATTTTATCTGACTATAGCATCCTAGCATATTTTAGTGAAATTTCAAATAACAGTTATCAATGTGTTTTAGACTAAGAAGCCCAGGAATGTTCACATACGTAGCCAGGTTTAGTGTTCATTGTATTGAAGAAGAACACACACAAGGGGAACTGTGGGGATCTCATCAAAATTTCAGAAAAATAATATAGGAATTTGACTTTAGTTGTTAATTTGGGAATAGGTCTAAAGAATCAGGATTTGCTCTAGATTGCCTACTACTAGAAAGCAGAGACATGAGGGATTCTATGAGGGGTTATTTTATTAAGTGTATATAAAGGAAATAAAAGAAGGAAAAAGTTGTAATTGGGAAGTTAGCATTTCAGTTTGACAAGAGAGGAGACAATGGGTATTTTGAAGGTGGCATAGAGACCTCGTTTCTGTCTGTGCTTAGATTATAAAATATTCTTATTTTGTTTAATTTATCTGGTCTTAGAATAACTTTAAGGTTAGTATTCTGTGAAATTACTTATCTATAGTAAGAGAATTATATGGTTTTGCTGTGAATGCAAAGACAGGCTTTGAATATCATAGTGTTCTTTTTTCTTTTTCAACTTAGAAACATAAAACTAAATTTGAGATGCTGTTTTGGGAAATATCAAGAAGAAAGTAAGTCAACTGTTATTCTAACAGGAGAAAATAAAATTTGCTGGTACATATATGCATATGAGTAGGTATATTTTTCTCTTGATACTAATAAGATATCTAAGTTTCATAAAACAGTTTATATAATAAGAATTGCTTGAGTTTATACATAGTGATTTGTATGATGATGCAGTAATTAAGATGACTGTGTTAAAAAAAATCTAGGATGTCAATGCTGATATTGTATGAGAATTATGATCAGCACAGAGAAGATCCCTACATCCTAAGCCACTGGCCTCTGTCCCTGTGCTCCCACTATCAGGATGAAAGCCATACCAGTGTTAAGGGAAAATAATATTTTATAGAAAATTAGTAAAATTGAAGCCTTGCAGAAAACTGAGTATATGCTTGAATCTATTAGGAGAGTATAAAAAATAAAAATTCATTTGTATCTGACATTCAACTCATTTACATTGACTATTAGTATTTGGACTTTAGATAAAGCAATTTAATCCTAGCACACTGCTTCTATGACAAGGAAAAATAGTTATAGTGTATATTAGCCTCTTTGAGGAGAAATTAGTACAATCAGACTAATAGAAACAAACTGGAGTTAAGAAATTATAAATGTTTCACTCAAATTCCTCAAAGACAGAAGCGACTGTTTCATTTTTGTCTTCTTGTGTGGTTAGGAGGATGAACTTGATGTACACTGGGTAATGGGGCATATTTAAGACTACATTGTCAGTATCCCTGACCTCTGCTAATATTTGAGACGTGATAACCCCCTGCTTTCAAGTACATCAAGCTGAGAAGGAAAATCATCTCACTAAAGCTACTAAATTTAAACTTTTTAAAATGAACATAACATGAGACGCCAAAATCTTTATTGATCGATGACTGTGTTTGAAGCATATATTGATTTCCTTATTTTTTGAATTTCATTTTACCCTCACTGACCCTCTCAAGTATGGGATTTCAATTCTATATGTAATGAAACTAAAGGTCTGAGAACAATACATTGCTCCATATTACATAAGAAACAGAATCATTATGATAACCTAGTTTAGTGTGATTCCGAGAGATGGATGACACAGTCTAGCTATAGAGACTGTTGGATAAGGTTAGATCATGTGTGATTCTTTGTGACAGACAGCTAATGTCTGAGGCAACCATGGGAGAATGGACTTGTTCAATGACTGCACATGCCCTATTCTACCCACCCCCCTCTGTGTGCAATTTAGGTCCAACACAGAGAGTCAAATATGTTCTCAAACCAATCACATAGATATTCTACTTCTATTTAGCCACCTCCAGCTTCCCCATACCGATAATACCAATCACACCCTATTTGACCTCTTCCTTTTTTTTCCTACTGGATAGCTTTCTTATTCACTGCCTGATTTTTGAGTTTCTGCCAAACACAAGTGATAGTAGCTGACTCCTTTGTTAGAGCAAGCTCTGAATAAACATCCTCTGTTTGTACTCATTTGGGTGGGTTTCATTTATTTCTACATACCAAATGCTGTAATTTCCAGTCACTGTTTTATAAGGTTGTGATTTCAAAGGCAACATAATTGCTAGTTTTCTTCAATTTGCTTTTGGAAGGCAAGATTTTCTCGGCAAAAATAGAAAAGCAAAGCATTTAGAGGAGTCCCTTACCTTATATTACGGAGGTGGTTAATTATGGTAAAATAACCCCAAAACAGTTATTCTAACCTTTAAACTGACTCCCGTTATGCACTCATAGTCAAAGAACACGATTCAGAGCCAAACACCCTTTCCTATTGTATTCCTTGGTTCCATTCTGCAGCTGGCTTTGTTATAGCTCAAAAGAAACAACCATGCCCAGAAGTAGCTGCAGATGGTACGTTAAAGCAAAGTGTTTTTTGGCTCTGTCAAGGCTTTGTCCCTGCAAATGGAGTGAAACACAGCAGAAACGAAAAGAACACACCTAAAATATTTCCAATAAAAGCAAGGTTTATGGGCATAGCAAACAGATAACAGAAAATATTCAAAATGGTTTCAGTCCTGAGACACTGCCTCCACCCTTTACTTCACAGTTGGCTACCATAAACCACTCAGCTTTTATTCGATTTCCAGAGGCTAGTATTAATTCTCTAAAGAGCTGGAGGAACTCTTCTTTCAATTGAAATATCTATGACTGGGTTATACAACCATGTGTGTTTCTTTCTTATATTACTTATAATGTACTTATATACACTTTATATTTACATATATAGTAGTTATATACTTGAAATATATACAAAAATATGAGCAGAAATGGTTTTAAAATTTTTTACATTTCATCTCATGGGAAAACTATTTAGAAAAACATAACTGAGCTGATGTGCTCTACATTGAAAACCATCCTAAAGTCTCAAAAGCTTTTCTATATTGCATTGCAATAAAGGAATGCAAATACCAACTTTGAAAAAATGTCAAGGAATTACACTTTAAGTTTTTGAGATAGGGCAAGGTGATAGAAAAAAGTTTCCTGCATGACAGTATAGCATTGTGTGATTAAAGAAAAAGTGGTGTGATTAAATGACATGGCTAAAAGCTGCAGACATGAGACCAGTCTGCTGGCTTTGAATTGCTGAATTTGTGATTTTAAGAAAGGTATGCTTGCAATTTTAATGATTTTAAGAAATGTATGCTCCATGCAATTATTTCCTTTCATATTGAAAACTATTAATAGGAATAAATACATTCATTTCTATAAAGTGCTAAGAATGTTACCTTGCTCATATTTTTCATTATCATCAATATAATTATTAATTACCATTTTTCTGTGAAATAGGAATGGTGATGTAGGATCATTCTGGCTTCACTCTTTCCTTTGAGCTCACTGTAAAAATGTTTAATTTTTAATCATCTAAAACAGTGGGTCAACAAAGGAAACATAAGTCTAAGTTTAGTGGTTGAGAGAGACAGGGAGAAGAGGTGGGTTTTTATATGAAGTTAGACAACCTTGTCCCCAGTAAAGAGATGGATTATATTCCATTCCAATTGAGTGCTCATTTGGATCATTCCTTACCCTCAGAATATCTATCACTTCTTTAGAATGACTCTGAAAACTGGGACAAGGTGCAAATTATTCTTGAAATTATTTCTCTAGGGTTAACTCTGATACCATTTGAAGCCTGGAAATCCTCTACTAAGTCTAGTGGATTCATGACCTTATTGATGTGTTTGAAGTTTAGTTGAGCAGAAATTAATTCTTTTATTAAAAGAATAGATGCTTAATAAAATTATTGTTTTAAATCAGTGAAACATTTAAAATGAAACATTCTAGTTCCCCCGACCCCAATTTTTCCTTCACCTTGTTACTGCATCAGGAAAAATACTACTTCCAAAATTAAGAATCCTGTGGTCTAATATTCAATTTAAATCAGCATTGATTTCAGAACCTGACTTATTTAGTTCCAATTTGAGACTTACAGGATTAAAACTAATGAGCACATTTGGATTACAGTTTTGGAATATTTTACTATAAAAATCCTTATCATACTAACATAGCTATTTTGGTAGCTGTTAGATTTAAATACCTACTTCACTAGAAAGTAATTCATTGTAACTACTAGTTTATTGCTCTGTCAAGTCTAGTGAGTAATAAACCTTTAAAAATTTAGAAAGTCACAGATTGTGAATTTCTGTCATCAAATGTTTTGGCATGTTAAATAACTCGTTGGTAATAGAGAGTATTGAGCCAGGCATGGTGGTTTTGATAGGGTGTGCCCCCCCCCCCTCAGTTTCTGCCTGTAAACTTCAGCTCATGCAGCGGCTGGGGCCAGGGATCGCTGTTCGAGTCCCGCCGGGGGCACATGGCGAGACCTAGTCCCAAGAAATAGCTGGGCGTGGTGGCGCGCGCCTGTAATCCTACCTACCTGGAAAGCTGAGATTCTTTGAGTCTGTGGTACCCCAGGCAACGTGAGCCTGCGGTTCCACAGACAAAAATAGTGAGAACTAGTCTCCAGAAAAAAAAAAAAAAAAAGAAAGTAATAGTATTTCATCCAAATAGAGAAGTATCACCTGAAATATATTTAAATGATTTTAGGAATCTGAAAGTTTGCAGCTGAAATACCTGTTTCAGTTTACTCACTTTAGCTGACATATCAAGGCATAACAATAATTTCAAAGTGATATTTTTAATATCTTCTCCTACCTAGTCACTGCTTATATTAGAAAGCGCTCTAATCTTATTAAAAAATAATTATAAAGCAATACCTAATCTACTTATCTCTTTTACATCATTTTTTCTTGCCAAGTATATTTTCTAAAGATATAATATGATAAACTATAAAAAATTCATAAATGCTTATATATAAATGTGGATTTGTACTTAGATTTTTAACAATGAGTTTAACTTTCATGAAATAGTGAACTACGAAGTATAAGCTATCTCAAATTGGATTATGTATTATTTTTCCTTTTATACATTACATAAATTTATTAAACTTAAACATTTGAAGAATAATTCATGCTTTCTTCTATCACAACCAATTATAATTTTGATTATTTTGCTCAGTACCTAAAATCTAAAATAATAAGGTATCCTATAATACATAATTATCAACTAAAAATACAAACTTTTATAATTATATTTATATTATTTGAACTAAACTTAGATATTATTCAGCTTTTTCAGTCTTTACTAGAAATTTCTATGAGAATAAATAAATCCAGTGAACAGGAAGTTTATATATCCTATTAGTTCTATGTTACACTCTGATCGGATAAACAATCTAACTTATTATTTTATTACTCTAATTTTTCCAGTAGTACAGTTTATAACTATTTGATCTCATTAAAAACAGGAATTTTCCATACAATTAGAATTCATGCTTTGCCTAGAATCACATCATAAATGTCTTTAACTTCAAGATGAAACTGATCAGATTTCTCTTATATGTCTCATCTTGATTCTTCTTTTCCACTAGTCTTCTAATCCCCACATGATTTGACAAATTTCTTCAGCTTTCAACATTTATATCTTTATTTTACCTCCCAGGCCATCATGAGAATGAAATGAACATTCTCATTATATGCTAACCTAGTTAGCTAGATAACCTAGTTATCTAAAAGTATAGCATAGTTATCTCAAAGTATTGCATTTCTTCATTGTAAAGAGGTGTGATCTCACATTAAGTATTTAAGAATTAAAAAACTTAAAAATTACATATCACTTAAATTTAAAGATTTTTATTAGAACTCAGTATAATGATCTTAAGAATGCAAGCTGTATAAGAATTGTTTGACCTTAGATCTACAAAACACAAGAAAGTAACTCTGGAGGAATACATTATTTGGTTTACAGTTTGCAAATAATTTCACCTATGTCTTTAAAAAATGATGAAAACATACAAAAAGTTATGCTACCAACATAATTACAGGTCTGAAAAAAGATATCAATAACCTTGTTTATTAATTTAATAGATTCCAAAAAGTAGGGTAGCAGCATAAATATAGCAGAATATATGAAATTTTCATTTAGTACTTATATAAACTTGTAGCAATTTCATTACTACTGGGTTAATTTACATGTTAACTAAGCTAGAGCTATCATAATATCACAGACTGTCTATCTTAAAAGAAGGTTATGATTACAACCTTCTGAACTCATTTAATTTTGCCACTTGAAAGACCCTACCTTCCAATAATCCTAATAATTGAATAAAATGGCTGGGTGGAAGTTGATTTTTGCACAAGAAGAACTTTTATGAATATTTTGATTTTTAAAGGGACAATTTGTTAAAAATTCAGTAACATAATATCCTTCAGCTGAAATCCATAATTCATGGAAACACCATCAGCCAGCTCTGCATAAAATGTCCCCTTGCATCAGGTAGCTACCTGCTCTTGTAATCTGGGGTTTGACAACCCATATATGCTGACTGGCAACTGTTGTTTTAATGTAGCAGTACAACATTCAAAAAAATCTTGAAAGTTACAGATGGAAAATAAATATATGAAAAAAAGAGGTTCTGCATCATTCTCATATTAAAAGCACAGATTAAAAAATGAGTTCTCATTAAATGGCTCAGATGGCTAAAATCAGAATGGCTAAAATCCAGAATGTTGACATCAGCAATAGCTGGTATGGGTGTGGAACAACAAAAATTCTCTCTGTCTCTCTCTCTTTTTTTTTTTTTTTTTTTTTTTTGGTAGAAAGCAAAATAGTACAGTAACTTTGGAAGAACAGCTTGCAGTTTCTGTAAAACTAAACTTACACTCTCACTATGAGATCTAACAATTTTGCAATCCTTGGTATTTATGGTATTGAATGCATCCATACAAATCTGCCATGGATGTCTGAAGCAGCTTTAAATAAAGTTGCCAGAACTCAGGATCAACTAAGATCTTTTTCAGGAAGGTAAATAACTGGTGGCATATCCAGATAATAGAATATCATTCAGTGCTAAAAAGAAATGGGCTATCAACCTATTAAAGGACTTGGTAGAAATTTAAATGCATATCTACTGGTGAAAGAAAACAATCATACATGCTATATGATTCTAATGATATGACATTCAAGAAAACACTACACTATTGAGAGAGTAAAAATATCAGTGATTGTCAGAGCTTGGATGGAATACAGGGATGAATAGACAAAGCACAGAGGATATTTAGGGCAATGAAAATACATTCTGGGCAATGACGGCTAATACATATTTATCAAAGCCCAAATAATACCCAAATAATATGTAACACTAAGAGAGAGCCCTAATGCAAGCCACTGATCCAGGATAATTATAATGTGTTAATATAGTTTCACCACATATAGTACATATTCCACTTTGGAAGGATATATAGATAATGGGGGAGCTATGCTTTTGAAAAGGGTTAAGAGAATCTTTCTAACATCTGAAATTGGGAGGAAACCCAAAACTTCTAAAAAAACAAAGTCTATTAAAATAACCTTTTAAAAAACTTTTAAAATTTTGAATTTACTATTTTTCATATCCTGTGTCATTTTGAACAATATATTTATATAGCCCAGTAGACCTATCTGTAAAATGGAATAACCAAGGCATTTGTCTTTTAGAATTATAATAAACAAGTGAATATAAAAAAATGTCAAGATTTTTACAAAGTGTCTTCAGAAACTGGTGTTTTTTTGTATGTCATTTCAACTTTTTTAAAAGTACTGTTTTGTACTTAATTAAATGGTAACATTCAGCTATATATCAGTGAAAAACAATACCACAGATAAAAGGTCATCAACTGATTCCTTTATATTACTTCTCTGGAAGGAATCATGGAAGTCTTATTCTTATTAGCTATTTTATATTAATAAGACAAAATCTATCTAGAAGGTCTATGTTTATAATAAGTTTGCTCAATTTCAGAAAAAAAATCAGTTTTAATGAGGTTATACATATTCATGGTACAAAGCTCAATTAAAACATGTATGGTAAAAAGAAATTCCACCTGCTTTCTTCTTCATTATAGTTCTAGAAGTAACTGCTATAACCAACGCCTCATATATATTTACAAAAATAGCCAATATACTTATAATCAATGAATGAAACAATTTGCTTCTACAGGTGTAATTAATCACTTTGACTAGTCAATATTTCATAGTCAATCAGAATGGATTTTGGCCTTAGTACTGCCAGGCCCCTGGAGTTCCCTGGTTATGACACTTATCTAAAGTTATTAGGTTAATAAGGGCCTAGGTAACTCTTACTCAAACTTTGTGCTCGGTACATAGTAACCAGAGAGGATAGTGGAAAGGGAAAACAGTAGAGTAGGATCAAAGGTGCATACTATCTATTTCACAGCTTTTCCTGAACAAGGTCTTCACTGAACACCCCCTTTTTGATCATTACTGTCATATTTAACGTAATTATATTAAGTCCATATAGATAATCTAGTTTCTTAGAAAGAATTTTATAACTTTTTCCACTTATAAATAAAAGATTTGCTAGAGCATACACTAGTTTCTTTATATAACTTTCCAAAAATTATTTCTAATAAACTCAGCTTACTCCTATACAGATAATGAAATGATAGGGTGATTAGGGAGCAGCAAAAGATGTGCTAGGATTTATCCCATAGATATGTGATTGTGACTCTAAAGTAAAAGGTTTTCAATATATTAACCAGCCTTATTAATGCTAAGTCCATGAGTAAACTTTTTGTTTATTCTCTTATGTAAATTAAATATTTTAAAAGAATTTTTTTATATTCTTTGCTCATTATACTCACTTTCCTTCCTTGTACTCTCCTTAACATTCTTAAGAATTGTTACTGTCTAAGATTTTAGGATATCACTTGAAAGATCACACTTTTCATTCTTTGTAACTTTACAAATGTGGCAGTCAATGAGAGTTTTGCATAGTTGTTCTTCAGATTAGATTTAGACCAGATATATGACTCATTTTGCCTTCTCAGATCCTTTCATGAACAGTCTCAGAAGTAAGGCACTTTAATTTTTAACTATTTCAAATCTCATATAACGCAATTTTCACTTTCAAGAGTAGTCATTCAGAGCCCATTCTCTTTCTATATCTTAAAGAGAGGTATTTCCAACTTTTAATTCATGTAATACAGTAAGTAAATAATAGAAGCATACAAAAGAAACCCCATTCACACAAGCAAAAACAAAATAAAGTGCCAAATCATAATTGTACCCAATTTTTCCATTTATCCATTTATGATTAAAGGATAAATAGATATTTTTCTATGGAAAAAAACTAAGAGTTATTAAGTGGGTCCAGAGTTTCACCTTTCACATTTGTGAAAGACAAATAATTTGTGACAATTGATGTGTACATAAAATAATATGACAGAGTAAAAAGTAGAACAATTTGATGAGCTCCCCCACTCCCTGACTAAAGAATGATCCTAGGCATACATCTCTGCTTTTCAGATTCTACTTTCATGAAATTATAATATCTATTTCTCAGGGCTATTTAAAGGGTTAAATGATACATGAAAAAAATGTTGTACGGGTTGTAAAACACTCAATATGGAAAGTGTATTGTCTCTGACAAACATGCAAATTTTGGTAAGAGTTCTGCCTTAAAATTTCATTTCTTTTTTGCTGCACCGAAGAATTCATACATATATGAATAGCTAAGGTTAGATTTGGCATATGACTTATGCCCATTGCAAAGAAGATAAAAAGGTCAGCCATGACAGAGTGAGGCAGAAAAAGTCCAGGGGCAGTTGATCTGTGAACTTTAAGAGCCCCTTCTCTAGTGTTGTGAGTAGAATAACAAAACTTAAAAATAACTTTTTCAGAAGAGAGGTGGAAAATAGGAGATCTAGAGTATTATGTCTAGGACATCAGACTTGGCAGACTGCACCTGAGATAAAATAGCTATACTTTAGTGAACAAGAGGCAAGAAGAAAATGATGCTTGGAGGCAGCCATTGGAGGCAGGAGGCTGCCTTACTAACAGCTGTGGTGTTGATGCTCAGCCAATGGCCTTGAGGAAGAGAAGCTAAATTGCATGGTTATGCACACCCTAGACTGAGGGGAAATAGGCACAAAGGAGCTGGGGTGCTTGAAGCAGAGTGGTCCCCAATGACTAGAAAAATGACTGTGTTGTGCTGCGCTCATTCTTGCCTGCACTCAGGACTGATACTGACCTCGCGGAATTCATTGAGAACATGCAAAGTTATGGATTTGGAACCCTAGGGAGGAGGTGGTACCACAAACACAAGCCTTCTGACCCTCCAAAGCATTCAAATGAATGATTGTTCTAAATTTCGTCCCTCAATCCCTGTATTAGTGGCTGCAAGATTAGGTCTCAGACCTACAGGCACCCATAAATGTCAAACATCCAAAATCATATAAAAGCACAATGTCAGATTCTTAAAAGGTAAAGTATTTCCAATCTTTACTTTATTCTCTGAAACTGCAAGATGGGTAGACAAATATATATATATTTGATATATATATCATATATATGATATATATCATATATATATGACATATATATGATATATGATCTATATATGATATATATGATGATATATATATGATGATATATATATGATATATATATCATATATATGGCATATATATGATATATATGGCATATATATAACATATATGACACATTGTTACTTGAGACCACCTCAAGAAATATAACAACACAAAGAGAGAACAAGTACCCAGAATTCAGCCACAAGACATGGTGATTTTATCCTCTATAGATGGAAGTCAAAATTGCCATGGTAAGAGAATTGAAACAAATGGAAGAAACGAAGAAAATAAAGTCAAAGTAATGCAACAAATTTGAAAAGCTAACTACAGAAATGTAACAATATTCAGAAAAACAAAGGAATGTTGTAAGAAAACAATAAGCAGAAAATTGCAGTTTAAAATAAGAAAATGTGGGAGTGGCAATATTCGAAAAAATCAGCAAAGAAGATAAAAAATTTTGCATAAAGCTAGGGGAGCAGATGAGATCAAATGGAGGATTGAATTAGTGACCTTGAGAATAACAATACACAAAGGACTTTGGTAGATGCAGAAAAATGTTGAAGGAAAAACCTGAAGAAACAGTTTGAGAACTATCTAATGCCATTAGGACAAACAATATAAGGGCAAGGAGTATACCAGATATTTATAAAGTATCATTCACCAAAAAAAAAAAAATAAAAAAAAAAATCTAAGAACATATTCACTACAAGGGAGCATTCATCAGATAAATCACATAGAAGGTCCTAAAACAAGTATCAATAGATTTATAAAGATTGAAATCATACCAAGTTTTTTCTCTGAGCACAATGGTTTCAAATTATAGATAAATCACAGAAATAAAGAAAGAAAATACCTAATATGGAAACTGAACAAGATACTACTAGGAGTCTTGGTCTGACAGAAAAATCAAAGGAGCAAATGTATCTTGAGCCAATGAATACAAAGCTACAACCAATCAGAACCAATGGCACAGGTGGAAAGCAGTACTAAGGGAGAAATCTATAGCAATAGAGGCCCATATCAGGAAAAAAGAAAGTTCTCAACTAAGTTATTTTACCTCTCACATTCAGGAACTATAAAGAAAAAGAATAAACACAACCAAAATCAGAACAAATTTAGAACAAAGGATATAATACAAAGTAGAACAGAAACAACATGAACTGATATCGATAGATAGAGAGAAAGCATTTGAAAATGCTCATCCATTTATGATGGAGGAAGATGGGGATAAATGGAATATACTTCAACATAATGAAGGCCATATATATATATATATATATATATATATATATATACATACACCCTATCAAACATCATAATCAATGGTAAGAAACAAGAAGCTTTCCCTATAAGCTCAGGTATGTGACAAGGATATCCATTCTTATAAGGATATTTTTACAGTATTGGGAAGAACTACCTGAAACAACTTGCAAAAGAAGGATTCAAAAGAAATCCAAACTGGGACACAGGATGGAAAATTGTAACTACTTGCAGGTAATATCATAATTTACACAAAAATCTAAAGATTCCTTTAAAAAACTAATTGAACAAATAATCACCTTATAAAGTTACAAAATCAATTTACAAAAAATCAGTTGTATTCTTATATGCAAATTATGAGCTAGAAGGAAAAGAAATATATTTACAATTGCATCAAAAAAGAATTAAATATCAGAAATCTTTAAAAAGGAGACATATATTGAAAAAAAAAAAAGACATTGTTAAAAGAAATAGAAGACATAAAAAAGTGGACAGATATTCCCTGTTTCCAAATTGGAAAAATCAACATTGTCAAAATGGCCATGTTACCCAAAACTATATACAAATTTAATGCATTCCCAATCAACTTTTAACAGCACTCTTCAAAGAAACAGAACACACTAATGAAATGCATGTGAACCAGAAAAAAGCCAAAAGAGCCAAAGAAAACCTGATAAAACCTGACAAAAACCTGAGGAAACCAGGAAGAATGGTTATAACACACTATCAGACTGAAACTACACTACAAAATTACAATAATCATAGTGGTAGAAAAATACACAGACCAATGAAATGGAATTGTGAGACCAGAAATAATCCACTTACATGGACAGTGCATCTGTAATAAAAGAGCTAAAAATATACACTGTTGAAATAAAACCTTCTTTAATAGAAGGTGTTGGGAAAACTGGACAAGCACATGCAAAGAATGACCACCATCTCACTCCAAACACAAAACTAACTGAAAATGGATATAAAAACTAGTTGATATAAAACTTAAAAATATAAAGTACACAGAAGAAAACATAGACAAAATAACTCTACAACATAGGCTTCAGTAATAGCTTTGCAGATCCAACTCCAACAGCTAAGGAAAAGAGAAAGATAAAAAATTAAGACTAAACCAAACTCAAAAGCTCCTTAAAGCAAAGGAAACTATCATTAAAACCAGACACCCTACTGAATGGGCGAAAGTATTTGCACATCATATATCCAACAAGGGGCTGATATCCAAGATCTACAGAGGATGCATACAATTCAACAAATGACAACAATAAAAAATAATCAGAAATATGCAGAAGAGCAAATTAAGAATTTCTCCAAAGGAGATGGCCAACAACCATAAGAAAAAATGCTTATAACCAGAGAAATGCAAAGCAAAATCAAATCTGATTGTGGTAAGCAGATACCACCTCACACCTGTGAGAACAGCCCATTTTAAAAATATCAGAAACAAAGTGTTGAATAGAGTGCAGAGAAAACGTAGCCCTCATGCACTATTAATGGAAAAGTTAACTGTAGATTGGGCTTTTACCCTGTGCAGAACAGTATGGATGTTTCTCAAAATATTACCAATAGTTCTACTATATGGTGCAGCAATTCCATTTCTAGGTATCTACTCAAAGAATGTAAAAACTCAAGTTAGAAAGGATCCATGCACTCCTATGTTCACAGTGGCACTATTTACATAAACAAGCAGTGCATAATCTGAATGACAAAGACACATACGCAGATTAGGAAGATGTGCTAATATAAAGGTAACTTGAAAGTTGTGATGTTATATTTCCAAATCAAACACAATGTTCAAATGTTACTTTTAAAATTTAAAAAGCAATTCAAAAGTTAATGAAATGGTGTGAAAGTTGTGCACTGATTTCTTTATTCATAATTTTTTATAATGCCTCCTTTAATATCAGTTATTAGAACATTATTTTCTATTTGGTGGAACACTAATCTATCTTCTATACCATGCTATTTTGTTTTATTGATTGATGTACACCTTGTTGAATGGATGTTATACTTACCCTCCTTTTATTATGTGGCTAACATTCTACTTTTTTCATGGAGATTTTCCAGATATAGTGACCTCAGCTGATCACACCTGTTTCTGACAGACTTTGCAAATACTGTTATTCTCTGACACTGATGCACATAAGTATTATTCTTTTAAGTGGGAAGACTTTGGTTATCTATCACTTCTACGCTACTAGTAAAGACCTTAATAATTATAAAATTACTGTGCCTATTTATTGTCATTCTAAAGTAACTGGCATCTACTAGACAATTCAATCTTGGGGTCTTTCACACTGTGGCAATCTGACAGTATCTAGGACTCAAGTTACCTCAAAGGCCGTCATCATTAAGAGTCTGGAGGCTGACGCTTGCTGAGTTAGGCACTCACTAGGTGTTCTAAACCAGAGCGCCTACATGCGTCTTCTTCATGTGACAGGGACATTTATATCAATTGAATTGATAGTAGTTGAATTCCAACAGTGACTGTCTCATGAAGGAAAAAGGCAGATGAAAGCTGTGCTCTATCTATGAACTCGCTTCCCAAATCACACATCCAAATTTCACTTTAAAATGGCTTTCTAACCTTATCTTCCTGCCCTAGATTTCTCATTTGCATTATATATCCCACTGTACAAAAGAACACTGGCAAATAATTATTTTTATTATTAGAAAAGTGAAGCCAATGTTTTTATTCCTGTTAATTTTAGTTATCGAAGGCTTATGCTACCTTACAAATGTCTATAATTTTTCAGTTAACTTTTTAATTAATAAAGATATATTATAAAATGAATCTTAATTGGATATTTTACTTCACTTAACTTTAATAATTAAAAAGAGAAGTTGAAAATAGTATAGCTGAATTACATAAAAAGCAGATACCATGCATATGATAAATGAGGTCATATGAAATTTGGCAGAATATAACAAAAAGTTGTACTCTGAATTATACTTGGGAATAAAATTTAATATTCAGAATAATGAAATTCACTAGAAGAACCAAGGACTTATTATTTCATTGCAGTTCAATATATTAATTGGTTTTCAAATATTAACTACACTTTTAAATTTAGATCACTTACCATGCATCATATTTTCTATCATGTTCACAGTCCTCACTTATACTTGTATATGGTGTTTGCAAATCTAGGGTCTTGGTTAATAGAGCAAATGTGGATTCAGGTTCAGTCTGTGTTCTCTTTCCCAAGTTGTATGCCTTTGGCACCTGGAGACTGCTCGAAAGAATTTTTATGTGGTACTTTTTAAATCTGCATAAAAATGATGCCATCTGGGCTAGTAGAGTCCTTACTTATGAGACATGATGTTATGGAAATTCCTGTCAAAAGAAATGATGTAATAGAAAAACTATATGGTCTTGGCATTAAAAAAATATGCAGGCTGAATCTTGACAGTCATAGTACTATGATTTGGAGAAATCGATGCAACCTCTCTGAACCTTAATCTCCTCACATATAAAATGAAAATATCAATTCCTATCTTGCAGAGTTGAGATGAGGAATAGAACTAATACCTGGGTAACATAAAACACATTATTTACTAGACTAGAAATTACTTAAATAAATCCTATGAGAAGTGTTGTCACAGAATTGTAATCCTTGGTTCTGTGTTTATTTCTTGATGGATACAGAGCCCTGCAATTCTATTTTCGGCATGTCATTACATAACTCACTGGTTAAAGTCACAGTAGGAGGAGTAAAAGAAAACAGTATGTTACAATTCGGTTCAGAAAGAAATACTTCTGGACAAAATTCCAAATATTTCCTTGTTAATTTTGTTCTCAAAAATCAGTTAACTAATTTTCCATCTAGATATGCTGCACAGAAAGAACTGTCTTCCTTAAGTTCTCCTGTGATAATTTCCTTCAGACAAGAGCAGTCACCCAGTGACAAATTCAGTTTAGATCATGGCTTAACTCCCACTCTCAATTAGCCACTCTTTACTCCATGTGATATAGAAATGACAACTCCTGGAAAGACAAAGGGTCTGCAGGCTACAGAACCAAGACATTCAGAGGAGGTGCGGGAGGGGGATAAGCCCCGAGTGTGGAAGGAGTACAGTGGACTGTGAAGATGGACTAAGGGCGCTGGTGGTGGGAGTGTCATGGCAACAGCTAAGGAAAAGTGGGACCCAGTACTTTGAAATACAAACAATGACATAAACCAGTGTCGCCTCAGTTTGGAAGAGAAAAAAAAAACTCCTGTTTAAAAACAAAGTTGACAGTAAAATAACAGCGCAGATAAGACATATATTTCTACCTCAAACAAGAAAATTGCAGTGTGTGTTGAGAACATAAATCTGTCTGCATCATTGCCTCATTCATGATATATTTTTAATTATCCCTGTTCAAATTTCAATCAATTAGAACTCTTTCACAAAGGAAAGTGACAGGCTCTGTGTTGGTTATGTCTTAAATAAATAAGAGGTGATTTAAAATGTTCCCAAGGCAAATTACAAAAAATTGTCATAGATAATTATGACTTTAATAGCTACACAATGCAATGTCCATAATCCTAAGTCCTTACCAAAGCCTACAAAGCACCCCCTCTCTCCCCTCACTCACCCAGCACCACTGTTTCTCCTGCTCATTTTGTGCCTGTCATGGTAATCGTGCATGTCCTCCAAAATCTATAACTGTACATTCTCTGTAAAAGTTGTTCCCTTTTTCATTAATGCTCACCTTCCTACACATTGCATATACCATTCCCAAGATTCATGTCCACTCATGGAGATGTCTTCCCTGTATGCACAAGCTTGACACTTAGCCATTTTGTGTTTGTGCAGTAACTCTCACTGCAAACAGACGTCACATATGAGTCTTCTGATCCTTTGAGTTTTACCATGACTTTCTACTAGATTATAAGGATGTATTTTACACCTTCATATTCAGTTCTAAACAAATAGAAGGTCTGGGACTTACAGATCCTATAGCATTTTTTTTTTTCATTTTTAAATGAATAAAGAAATGAACAAAACTTTTTTAAATGAATGAAACTCTAGAGAGTTTGAATAGCTCCAAATTAGTACAAACGCAGGACTGGAGAAAAATTTTATAAACTTAGAAATACAGTATTCATGAAGAATAAAGCTGTGCAAAAAATTAAAATAATGAACCCTGAGTTCATAAAAGGAAGTTGAGTAATAAATATTATGTAACAAATTGTGTATCTGCATGGCTTCTCATTGCATCATTGTTTATTTATTTTTTATTTTATTATAAAATTTATTCCAGTTGACAATTTAGGCCATAGACATGTACATAAAAATTCCATAAAAGGGATCAGTATGTAGGGGGTGAGGAGGGATGCAGATGGGAGGGAGTGGTCAGGGAGGGAAGGTGGTGGGTGGTCCCCAGGGAATACAAAGACGTGAAACATATATATATATAAAAATAAATTAATTAAGGAAAAAAGGAATCAGTACAATTTCTAGGCTAGGGAGGAGAAGCAACTGTCCTGCCTGCCTGGCACCATGCAGATGGCTCTGTTTTTCTTTCTCCGTTCCCTAATAACCCTATCCTTTGTTGCTTTTATTTTCTTTTTTTAAAATTTAATTTAAATTTTTTAAAATTTGCATATATATGTATATTTATATTACATTATTCCATTATTGTGTACCCTGGGGCTTTCCCACTTCACTAACACTTATTAACCATCCTGATCTTTTGTGCTCTTCACCTCCCCCACCTTCTTCCCCCTCCTCCTCTCTCACTCCATTGTTAAGTGCCATTGGTTGTTTACATTCTTTCTTACCGTTTCTTCGTTTTTCCCTATATCCATCATATAAGTGAGACCATCCTGTATTTCTCTTTTTGACTTATTTATGCTAATATGAGTCTTTCTAGTTCCATCCATGTTGCTGTGAATGACATGTGTTTGTCCTCCTTGATTGATGCATGGTATTCCATCATGTATATATATATAGATAGATAGATAGATAGATAGATAGATAGATAGATAGATAGATAGATAGATAGATAGATAGATAGATAGATAGATAGATAGATAGATAGATAGATAGATAGATAGATAGATAGATAGATAGATAGATAGATAGATAGATATAGATATATATATAGATATGTACCACATTTTTTTAAGCCAATCATTTGTTTTGGGGCATTTGGTTTGTTTGCAAATATTGGCATATATATAGAGCTACAATGAGCATGTGCATACAGGTGTCCTTTTGAATTAATGTTTTCATGTCCTCTGGGTAGATTCCTAGTAGTGGGATTTCTGGGTCAAATGGTAAGTTTACTTTCAATTGTTTGAGGGTCCTCCACACAGTCTTCCACAGTGACTGGACCAGTTTGCACTCTCATCAGCAGTGTAAGGGAGTTCCTTTTTCTCCACATCCGTGCCAACATTTGTTGTTGTCTGTTTTATTTATATGGGCCATTTTTACTGGTATAAGATGGTATCTCAGTGTGGTTTTAATTTGCATTTCCCTGATTATTAGTGATGTGGACCATTTTTTCATATGCCTATTAGTCATTTGTATCTCCTCTTTGGTGAAGTGTCTTTTTAGTTCTCCCCATTTTTGCATCATTGTTTAAAGTAATAAAAAAAGAAAACTATTTAGATAATAAATTTATTCAAAATATTTAATGGTAAGAATTGAATCAAGCCCTGCCATTAAGTATAAAGCAGCTTTGAAAATATTACCAAGGGCAATTTTTCAGGCTATATTTTTAACTGAAAATTTAGAGTTTAACTATTGTGCATCATATAATTTCATAGCAGGGGGTGGAAATCAGTCCCAAACTTTGACAGAAAACAGATAGTTATAGGTAATGTTTCATTTTTTATTGATTTTCCTTGCTTGACTTTGCTTTGAGTATTAAATAAGAAAAAGAGACTGATTTTAACCACATAAATTCCTATGGCACATCTCTTTTTGTAATCATATTAGTCTGTGCAATTATCTAGGTGTGTGTCCTCTCTGCAGGCAATTTACTCAGTATATGAAGCACAAGGATCTTCAAGGATCTCATAGTCAGATTGAAAATAAAGCAATATAAAGGCATTTTAATGTGTGCCATAAATTCAAGACTTCTTATACAGAGGCAATGGGAGAAGTAAGACTCTGGAGAAGACTGCTCAATTTCTCATATAATCTAACTCCTTACCTACATTGATAACTGTGTATATGAAGAAAAAGTAGAGTTTATGTGACTTTGGCAAAAAGAAGAATAGGTTAGCTGATCATTTGGTGATGTAGTCTGTATGTCTATGATACTTTCCATTCCTAGTAGAAGTATGAAGCTGATATAACTCAGATTTTTTTTCTGACTCAGCAATACACTAGATTCACCACCAAAGGAGCCTCAACCACACCCTTTTCATTGGGAACCATGGTTCCTTTGAGTTCCCTCATGGCCCCTGGAACCTGCTAGCTGCACACCTCTACTGCCATCTTATTAATAGCCCTCATAGCAAATTCTCAGTTAAGCAACTACTTGTAGATAATTTCCTATACTACAAGCAACTACTTGTAGATAATTTTCATTTGGAAACCAAGGGTAGATGAGCAAACCTCCCAACTATCCTTAAGAACATGTAGCAGTAACTGACTTGATTTAATGAAGCTGAACTTCTGCTTGGTCAAGGGCAAACCTCTGCTTGGTCAAGGGCAGCTTTTCTGATGTCATTTTCCAGACTTTGAAGTAAGAAGGCTAGTGAGTCCTCATTTATCTTAAATGTTTCACTCTCACTAGACTTTACAAAAAAATACTAATGTTTAAAGGTATGAATTTTTAAATGAAAAGAAATTACAGCCCATAGAATTCTTTGTTGGATTGATATGAGGATGAGGATGTAATCTTGTCATCAAAATTTTCAATAATTCAAGCATTGAGTTAACTACTGTCCCTTTCTGTGTAATAAGAGACATGTTCTATTAAACAATGGATAGGGTCCATAATAAGAAAATGCAGAATTGCAGTATTGAGAATTACTTAAAAAAAACATGACAAACCTGTACCGTTAATCTCAACATCCTTCTTTATAATTCAAATCCATCCTTGTTCTAAATGCAATTTAGTGTACAACAATGTTTGTTTGTTTTTTTTTTAATAATTAACATTTATTGCTTTTGGAGGGAGGAATGATGGTCAAATGCTTTTGGTGGAATGTTTCCACTTCCTCTTTACCTTCAATGTCTTTTGTTTGCACAGAACAGTGCTGGCTCTTGGATGACAATCATGCACAGGTCAAGCGGTACCTATTTCTGGGGATTACAACCTGGATACTACTCAGGTAGTGGAGGCTTTTTACTGGTTTTGTGTATTATTTATGGTCTGCATATAAGAGGTGGTCACTGTATTCTGATCTCTGCTTCATGACCACCATTGCATCTTTACCATAGTCTCTTGGATCCAAGTCCATGCTTTTGTGGGGAAACGCTCCATTGTAGAAGAAAGTTATAGGACTTGAGGTTATAGTCATGCATGGTATTACTACTTGAATCTCTCTGCAGAATGTATGATTATGTGATTTCATTATGGAGTGTGTCAGAGCCTAAAGATACAACCTAGATAGTAGGAACTTAGGCTATATTGCATGATGATACCTATTGGAATCATCACAGCATGTACAGTTTGTTAAGCAAAGCATGACTATATTGGGTCTGATGCTATATGTCTACTTGTTTCCCTTGATCAGGAAAGCAGACAGTTCTGGCTGACTATGCATCACAGATGTACAAACATGGCAGCAGCTATTCCTGCTGCTAAAGCCAGAGTACAAACATTGAGAACAAATTCTAATGGGGACATTTATAGATCTTGTGGCTTGTGTTAGAATTTGCAATACAGAGAAAATAATCCTAAAGATCTTATGCTAAATTGTTGAGAGCTGAACAGACGAGAGGACAGATGAGAGAGATTGATATAACTATAGAGGCTAGGGCTGAATGAAAGTATGCATTATTTGCAAAATTTAATGACTTTTATAAGTTTTTATAGAGGTTTTAGAAAAAGGAAAAAAGTGGCTTAAGCAGGTACAATTTAGGATTCATTTTAAAGGAAGGCAAATGGTGAGGGGGCAATAAAATTGGTAAACATTGGTTTTTGTGAGGTAAATCGGGGATGCTTACAAATAGATTACTTTTTAAGAGAATGAGGCTTTAGGTAAACTTTGGGGGGCTGGCAATGCTTATTGATTTTTTAGTTACATTTATGCAAGTTATTTTGTCTCTAGTTTTTTAGGACAGGTAATAGGTGGTAAGGTTTCCCTTATCTCTCAGCATGAATGTCAGACTGCTCTGTAATGGCATGTGGCACTCAATCACTAATCAACTAGGATTAACAGATAACAAAATATCGGATGCCCACTATGAAGATGATTAAGAAATCATAAGATTAAAATTGATAAAGGGAATATACAAAATAGAGTTGCAAGATCAATAGCGGACTTGAACTTTTCCACATCTACCATGCTTGATCTCTTGGTAATGTAAATTTACAATGATATACATTACTCTCATAAAACCCACATTCTAGCCCCTAAAATTGGGGCAATTAGAGAAATGGTGCCAGCCTATAGATACAGGAATCAACAAATGCTATCAAGCACACCCTACAAGAAGGCTGTTATAATCACTGCACTGATATGCAAGCATCCTGCCTTTTTTTGCAAATTTGCTTTTGTCCATTTAAAAAATATAATTGATTTACCTGCAAGAGGCAATTCTGCCTATATAAACTCTGTGTTTAGCTTCCTCCACATCGGTGCACCGAAAGGGTTTGCAGAAGCTATTTCTCAGCTTGCAGTTCCCTAATGATCCCCAACTACAGTTTTGTTTTCACAAGCACATAACTTTTGCTTTTGATTCATTGTTGCATTATAGCTCACACCAGTTAAATCTGAAATTTATATTACTGACAAATTTATATTGCTATTATGTTCCAATGATTACATAGACATATATTAAATATTTGTTATTTGTTTTAGATCCACATTTAGAAATTTAACCTTCCTTTTTAAGTGCTATCTCTAACCAGCTACACACAGTTCATCAGTCCTGTCAAGGAAACAGCCTGGAGAAGATGGACTTACTCTCCTTTTTCTGTCCTATCCCCTCAAAAAAAAAAAAAAAAAAAAGAATTTTCATCTGCTTTTAGTTCTCATATTTAAGGGAGCTAGCAGAGAACTAGAACCAATCTACACCAGTATTTTCATGTTGGTTGCTGCTATGAAAGTTGCAATAGTTTTACAGTATAAACAATCCAGTGATTCCAGAAGCAGGGATAACAAAGGATACTTCTCAAGGAAAGCTTTATTTAAAATTAAATATAAGCATGCTTCATTTCTTTTTATTGTGATTGTAGTTCTTTGTACATTCTTTCATTTAAAAAGAAAAGGGCAAAAGTTCCTTTAGCAGTTTAATATCATGATGTTATTTAATCCTCTAAAATGTAATCTTAACTGAAGGACATGTGGTAAGATAACCACAAAGTCCATATACCATCTCTATTATGGAAAATTGAATTTGCTCACATAAATGTGAAATGAGCTCACTGACTTAGCAGTAATCAAACTACCACTCTGTAAATGAACTCACTGGCATCCACCCCACCCCCCCACCCAAACATCCTTTTGTTCTACAGAAATATTTAAATCTTTGATCTAAATTACTACTTATAATAAATGGTGCTTGCAATCATATCAACTCCTTATCTGTTACATTACACTACAGTCTTCTCACCTAGACTCTAGCTTTTTTTTTTTAATTAGGATATTTCCTAACCATAAGCATTGTCATTTCTTGATGCTCTTTCATCTTCTCATAATTCTCCAAAATGAAAACTGACTTCCCCCATTTAAGTCTCCTAAGTCATAATTTCTTCTGCCAGAGGTATGGCCTTAATGACCTAGGTAAATGAATATCTGTTTGCACTGGTGATGAAGCTATTTCTTGATCCTAGATAATCTAAAGGAATATCCTAAAGGAAAAGAACCTAGAAAATCTATCCAAAGATAGTAATATAGTTATTATGTATATGATTTTAATATCACTGTTCTTTCCTATACACTCTTTCCTTAACAAATCCTATTTCTTTTTCTTTCACATGTCTTGATTATCTCCAAAAGTAATGAATGTCTCTGACAGAAAAGGACAAAGCATGTAAATTCACAAAGGAAATAAAATATGACAATAATTTTAAAGCATTATTTTTATATCAAGGAAGAAAAGAATAATTTTAGATATTTTAAAAGCTATTTTAAAAGCTTTAAAAGGATAATATACATTCCATTTGGTATTATATCCAAGGACTGAAAGTTTAAACACTCTAACTTCTGTGGACCTACATATAAATGTATTTGGAAACTCTCTTTTATACCTTAACTGACTGTGAGTAAATGTACTTTTATATTTAGCAATTTAAACATTTTAAAGCAGATCCAACATTTATTGTATGATCTTGTTAAGGTTATTTTACAATCATGGATCACTTCTATAGTTTGTTAAGGTTATTTTACAATCATGGATCACTTCTATAGTTTGTTAAGGTTATTTTACAATCTGTGATCCTATTTTATAAAAAAATGGTCAAAGTTATAAACTATTCAAAAGAAAACATAATACTCAGAGATGAAAAAGATGGAAGTAAAAGTTTAATAGCACGCTGAACAGCTGTACTAATTCTGAAACTTTTTTCAATATATTCAAATGAGAATCTCATTAACAAATCAAGAAATCTGAGAGGCTAAGTGGTTCTTAAAACAATTTCAAGAAACAATATACAATTAGGCTGCCATAAGTGTTTTGTCTGTATGAGCAATACACAACATATAATGAGGGAAAGGCTCCAAACATTTACCAGACTTAATTTTTACCATTAAAACTGTTGCAGATATTCTAAGAGATATTAAAATTAGTTTGAAAAATATTTATTCCCTCTTTCAAAAGTTTTATCTCTTGGCTTTGAGAACTATACTCCTCCATAGCTATGCACGGAGGCATTCAGCATTAGTCATGATGAATTACTGTCATATTGGTTTTTGTCTTTCAATTCTAGGCAAAAGAAGAGTGACAGATTCTAATTGGTGAATCAGGGGATCAGATTCATCCTGAGTATTTAAAATTGTCCTTTGATGAAAATAAAAGTATACCTTTGAAGACATGGAGAGTCTTAGTGTGTTATTATCCAGCTCAGAAGTGTTTCCAGGCATTCACTTATTCCGCAAATATATATTAAGTGCTTACTGTGATCCATGAATATTTCAGCAACAATTCCCTGCTGTCCTGTAGTTCCCACAAACCACTAGATGAGAGAAAAGCTGTGACAAGTATATAATTAAAGACATCAAGGAAATGGTGTTGGTGGTGAGGAGCAGGTTGGTATTCTAGGTGTAATTTAAATAAGATTGTACTGAGAAATGGCTTTTGGAAAAAGACTTAAAGTAAGTGAGCAAATGATCCATGTATATATCTGAGGGAAGGAGTTACCTGATAGTGAGTATAGGATACCTAAAGTTCTTGAGCTGCTATGTACCAAATGTTCAAGAGGATATTAAAAACTGGAATTCTTACTTTTTTTTTTGGCAAAGCATGAATATTATAATCACTTTGGCAAAAAATCTTTTATTTTTTTATAAAACTAAATAAACACTTAACCAGAAACCTGGAATTTCATATCTTACATGCTGATCCATAGACTACACAGCCATAAAGACTTGTATAAGGTTATTCAAAGAAGCTTAAACAATAATAGCATAAACTGGAGAAAGTACATGTGTTCATCAACTGGTGAATAGACAAAACATATTTGAAGTATATCTATACTAAAATGCTACACAGCATTAAAAATGAACAGCTGTTGTTATGATATCGGGTCGAAGCGAGAGGCAAAAGCCTCCAAATTGCAAACCCCAAGGTCCGTTTCACCTGCGCCTAGCAGTTGCACCTGCGCCTAGCAGTTGCCACTCCAAATACCAATTAACAAGGGATTTTATCAACAAGGGAGCTGAACAGGGAGAACAAAACATCGTGAAAGCCACACGTAGCAGTTATCTTACCCCAGTCACCATTCTCAGACCCAAAGGTCCCCAAGGCACAGTGCACAGTCCAATGACGAATCCTTTGCCCCTCTGAAGCTCAGAGGAAGGCACTTTGGCAAAGTCCAGTCTTTTCGCCGGCGTCTCCTCTTTCCTTTCTTTTCTCTCGGTGTCCCATGCTGCTCGACTTCTCCCAGGTGCTTCAAGCTTCTTCCACGGTGGCTGATGAAGGAATCAGCTTTCCAAATCGCTGGCCGTCTCTAGGTACCAGCTCTCCACAGCACCTTGCTACAACGCCACACTCTCCACGCTGGCCACACTTCTGCGGGCCGCCATGGCTCCTCGTCCCCTCCAGATCACTCTTCCAGGGGGCCTCTGCCCAGCCTGGTCACTCGGGGTACTCTTTACCCGCCTGCCATTCTCTTCTCTCCTCTCCCAAAGGTTCTCTCTCTCTCTCTCTCTAGTTCTCTTTCCTCCCCAAAGGGTCTCTGTCTCCTCCTAGTCTCTGCTCTTTGCCTCTTCGCCCCCTGCTTCT
>PVHY01017139.1:0-32170 GCA_004024945.1 Uropsilus gracilis
GTTAGATGTAGTCGCAGCTGTTTATGATTTCTTTCATTTTTTTGTCAGCTATGTTTGTGTCCAGAAATGGATTTCTGAAGTGTAATTCATGGAGGATTTTACCCAAGTTTTTCTCTCTGTATTTTATGGTTTCAGGTCTTACATCCAAGTCTTTCATCCATTTTGAATTAGTTTTTGTACATGGTATGAGGGAGTTGTTTTGGTTCATTTTTTTTTGCATGTCTAGGTCCAGTTTTCCCAGCCCCCTTTATTGAAGAGGCTGTCCTTGTTCCAATGTAAGTTTTTCACTCCTTTGCCAAAGATTAGTTGCCTATATATGTGTGGTTTTATTTCAAGGCATTCAATTCTGTTCCATTGATCTGATTGTTTTTGTACCAGTACCATGCTGTTTTAATTACTACAATTTTGTAGTGTAATTTGAAGTCAGGAATAGTAATAAATCCATTCTCTTTTTTTGATCAGTAGGCTTTTTGATATTCGAGGTCTTTTGTCTGAAATTCCACATGATTTTCAGTAATTTTTGTTTAAAGAATATCCTTGGAATTTTTATAGGATTGCATTGAATCTGTAGATTGTTTTTGGTAGGATGGCCATTTTGATGTTGTTAATTCTTCCAATCCATGAGCAGGGAATGTCTTTCAATTTCCTTATGTCTTCTTCTATCTCTTTCAGCATATTTTAGAGTTTTCTTTGTATAGATCTTTCACATGTTTTGTTTGGTTTATTCTCAGGTATTTAATTTTTTTTTGGTGTGATGGTAAATGGGATGGTTTTTTATAATTTATTCTTCTTCTGCTTGACTTTTTGTGTATTGATTTCTGTGTGTTGATTTTGTGAACTGGCTACCTTACTGAAATGGAGCTACCATTTGAGCCAGCAATCACTTTTCTGGGAATCTACTCAAAGGAGACCTCAATAGTTATACAAAGGGACACCTGTACTGATGTTTATTGCAGAACTATTTACGATTGCAAAGAGCTGGGAACAACCCAGATGTCCCAAAACAGATGAATGAATGAAAAAGATATGGTATATATACAAAATGAAATATTACTCATCAATTAAAAATGCCAAATTTGATGAATTCAAGATAACATGGATGGAACTAGATGAAATCATATTAGCAGAAACAAGTCAGAAAGAAAAAGACAGAAACCAAATGGTTTCACTAATATATGGGATATAAGAAAAACAAACAAAAGGCCAGGAGGACAAGTCAAAGCAACCTAACAACCAAACTAAAGTATACAAGTGAGGGGGAGGATGAGTGGGAACAGGCAGGGAGGGGGAGGTAGCAGGTGAATCCCAGGGAAAATAAAGATGCAAAATATCTATACATATAAATTATTTAAAAAAAAGAAAATTCTAAAAGACAATCATGAAGTAACTAGGAATTATTAATGAATATGGTAAAGTGGTAAGATATAAAAATCAATCAATATTTAGAAATTTGTTGCATTTCTACGTACAATCAGAAGAAAGAAATTAAGAAAACAACCCCATTTAAAACTACATTAGCATTATAAAATACCTCTGAATAAACTTAACAAAGGGAGTGAAAGAACTCTGCAATTAAAACTATAAGAAACTATTGGAGAAAATAAAAAGAGGCACAAAGAAATGGAAATATCCACCTGTTCATGGGTTGGAAGAATGACCTCATTGCCTAAAACAATTTACAAATTCAACACAAAACCTATTAAAATCTTAATAACATTCTCAAGGAAATAGAACAAACAATCAAAGAACTTGTTTGGCACCCTCCCAGACCCAAATACTAAATCAATCCTGAGAAAAGTAAGCAAAATGGAGATGTCACATTCTCTGACTTTATACTACACAGTAATAGTGATCAAAACGGTATGGTATTAAAACAAAAACAGAAACACAACCAATGGAAATAAGAGCCCAGAAGTCAACCCCCACAAATATGGACAGTTAATCTTTGATAAGGAGCCACAACCATATGTTGGAGAAAGGAAAGTATCCTCAACAATTGGTGTTGGGAATATGGGAAATTGTCTGCAAAATGATGAAACTAGATCATTATTTAATTCCACACACAAAAAGGAATGATTTCTATTAGAAAGCTTCTCCTATCTTTTTGGATGGCTTTGCAAAAACAAATAAAACATGATCATGAAAACTTCTTGTATTTCTTATAGCAGAGGTTCATGTTAGCTTTTGTTCAATACTGGCACAAAAACAAAACCCAACCAAACCACCACTTGAGTGGTTTTTTGTATATGGATTAGTTTCTAAACAACTTCTAACTAATCCAGTCTTGGGGATAGTCAGTAACCATACTAGACCATAACTCTAGTGTTCCTTCTCCTCCCATTTGTGCTCCATTTCTGCCACAGAATCATTTAAATAGTGCAAGTCAGATCAAGATAACCTTTTCTTTAGAAATAAAGCAAATTCACAACAACAATAAACATATCCTTTAAATCCTAGGAGTCCCTGTGACCAAGTCAATCCAACTCTTGAGCTTGTCCTCTCCTTCTAGAATTCTCCATTTGTCTGCTCCTTGATCTCCAATTTTCCCCAGCAACCCACCTAAATGTCTCTCCAATAAAATCTCTGATTTTTCCTATGTCAAGCTGAGTTGATCCTGCTTGATGCCAGGACAGTATATTGCCTATAGCATTAATGCATTATTGCCCGCACTGATCTGTTAATTATTTGTCCTTTGGTCTCAGTCTTTGAGTTCCTCAATGGTAGAGACCTATCTCTTTTGTGACCCCTGCAACTGTGTGCTCATGAAATGCCAGTGGAATATGTATTGAAACCAGACCCAGCAGCTTATTGGAAATGCTAAAGTATGAAATGGCACACCAAAGAGTAGGACACAAATTAAGTTGTCTTCTTTTAAAAATATTAATTTTAGTCTGTGGAAGATTGGACCACACACAACTCTGATGTGCAAAAGCAAATTTGACAGTCTCAGTAATATTCCTTCACTTGAGCTGGCTAACAGAATGTTAAGTCAAAGCTTTTCTCTATCAAATCAATACATTTTCATTTGGTTTGTCATTTATCAACCTCTGAATAGCTTGTTATAGATAGAGTGATAGAGTTGAGAGAGGGATTTTTTGAGACAAGCTGGCTGGCTGCCCAGGCAAGCTCTCTCTCCCGTGCCATCACCCAGCAGGGTTGCTCTGTTCTAGGTCTGGCTCTGCTTTGCACAACCTTGATATTTCATTTAATGCTGAAATGATTGGATAACTAAACCCACAAGACAGATGTATACTAATAAAGATCTGACTTACTAATTTACAGTGAAAAATACAACTGGCAGGCAGATGAGAATTTCCTATTAGCTGGGTAAGTGTTCTTACCTCTTTAGGAAAACATGTTTTTGAAAACAATGTTTCAATCACTAGTTGCATAATGGAACCAAATGAAGAGAATGGGGATAGGTGGCATTGAACCATGAATCTGAGGCTCTACTCTTGTCCCGGAGCAGTCAAGCAGATTAGATATTTATGTTCAGGGGCCCTAGAGAGGGGACTCACTAAATTGTGCTCTGATTTTTCCTCTTATAAGACCCCGACACAACCAGGTACCTGAATTTCTTCAGATATGGCAAAAATAAAACTGACAGCTCTTAAAATTTCATTTTAGAATGATAACCCAGTAACTCTTCCAGCACACACTATATCCTGGACATCATGACTGGACTTGAATATCTTCAAATCCCTGCAACTTCTATAATGAAACTCATTCATTATATTTTAATTCTTGTTAGTTTCATTCTTGGACAATGGTTATATTAATTATAGATTTTGGGGTTCTGAATTTTGCTTCTAATTTTCATTAAGTAGTTTTGGGTACTTGGTCCACTACCACATTCTTTGTAAGTACTGATAATTGTTTCTTAAGTGGTTTTTCTCAGATTTCCAGTGTCCAGACATTAGAGGGTCATAAAATCAAATCCATGAGTGCTGACTAGTAGCTTAAAAATTACAAAATCATAAAAAATGTTAGAATGCAGAAGACACCTAATTATATAAATATTGTGTTTTCTGTATTGTCTACTGGGTAGTGAAGTGAAATGTTTTCTGACTTTGAGTCAAAGTTAAAACCATTACAAACTACTTCTTAGGTAGGATTAGAACTTTCTCTTTGCTATATTAGGAAGGAAGATATTCTTTGTAGGGAGGTGTTAGAAAACTGACTTAAGTAAAACTTGGCCACAAAGAGCAGTGCAGTTGAGGAGGCAGTATATACATAGTGTCAGAGGCCTCTAAAATCCCCATTGGGATGCGTGTGGCAAGAGTCACCGTTAAAAACAGGTGCAAGTTGTTTAAAGTCAAATGTGAGATGAGATCGGCTGGGAGACAAGGTAATACAATTTGGTGAGAATCTAGATGATTTTACTAGGCTATTACAGTAGTTTAAATCTAACACAATGAAGCGCCTCATCTTATGTCTAACATGAAGTCAAAGCAAAGTTGACGACTATGATCTTAGCTGTTTAGACAAATACTTGATAAAACTGTTAAACAGACTGAATACAGAAACTTGTTATCTGCTGCTGAAAATATTCTAGGATGACACAGGCAACATCATGGTCTGCAATTGTCCTTGTACCCAGCTCATAAAATTTCACTTAATCTAATAATATTTCATCATACTCTTCAAGTGTCCTGCTGATGTCAAGGCACACTGATTTACCATATTTCCCAGATTGTGCAAACCATTATCCTTTTTGAAGAAGGAAAAACTGTTCTATAAATATGACATTTGTATGGTGAAAATGTGTTGTGTCCCACTTAGTCCTGCCTCTTAATTTTTGGTTCTGGTTATTTCATGTTTCATGTTTTGGTTATTTTCCCCCCAAATTACTCAAACTTCTATTTACGCAGAATAAACGACACCCACTTAAAGTATACAAGTTAATGAATTTTGACAGAACTAACCTACACCCTAGAAATCACCAGCATTATTGAGGCATAGAGCACTTCCACTCCCAAGGTCTCCTGTAGTCCTTTTGATCTATCTATCTATCTATCTATCTATCTATCTATCTATCTATCTATCTATCTATCTATCTATCTATCTATCTATCTATCTATCTGTCTGTCTGTCTGTCTGTCTGTCTGTCTGTCTGTCTGTCTGTCTGTCTGTCTGTCTGTCTGTCTGTCTGTCTGTCTGTCTGTCTGTCTGTCTCTCTCTCTCTCTCTCTCTCTCTTTCTCCCTATTTGTTTATTTTTTCTCTTTCATCATTGTAGTCCCTGTAGTCCTGTCTCACAATATGGTGGCCCCATCTCCTCAATCACCAATCTCCTTTCTGTCATAGTAGATTACTTGTATTGTAGAATTTCCTATAAGTGGAATTTGCTTAAGTGGAATACAGTCTTTACTTTTTGTGTTTGGTTTCTGTTACTCAATATAGCCATTATACGATGTATCTGATATTGGGTGGAAATAGAGCAGAAGCCTCCAACCAACAAGCCAAAAGGAAAATGTGTTTTTAAAATGTAGCTTCTGCCCAGATTCTTTCATGTCCTTATTACCCGTGCATGGCAGTTGCCAGTCACAATGCAATTTAAACAACAGGGTTTTATTAACGAGAACTAACAAGGGAAACAGAAAGTCAAACAAAAAGTGTCGCAAGTGGCCAGTTATTTTACCCCAATTACCATTTAGTCCAAAAGTCTCAAACACATGTTCAGGAGAATGTCCTTTTCCAGACCTGAGGCAGATGCTTTGCAGTCTTTCTTTTCGGTCTTCTCTTTGCTCCTCCCTTCAGCATTCTGAGCTGCTCAGCTTCTTCAAAATTCTTTCAACTTTTCCAACAAGTACTCATGCAAAATTAGCTTTCCAAATCTCTGACTTTCTCCAGGTAGCATCTCTCCAGCAAGCTTCCTTACTACCTTGCTGCATCACCACAACTTCCTCTACCAGGTCCACCTTCCATGGCATCTGGCCACATTCACGAGGCCTGCCCTCAGCAGCCCTGATTGCCCCCAGCTTGCCATTCTGGCATCCGACTCCACACTTCTCTGCCAGCTCCTCTCCCACCATGACACCTTGCCACCACCAGCTCATTCTTCTGGGGGGCTTCCACCCAGCCTGGCCACTCAGGCTCTTTGCCTTCCCAGCATTCTCGTGTCTCTCACATCTCTCTCTTGTTCCTATTTATGTGTGCCCTTTTTGCACTTCTCATTTCTTCTCATGGGTCTTTCTCTCAGACAATTTTCAACTATATCACTACCAAAGGCCATGGCTGTCTAGCCAGCCAAGTCACCCCATAGCACATTCACATTACTGCTCTGTCATAGTTCTCTTTCACGGGTGCGTGGTCTGTTGTGGGGTTGTAACACATTTTGTTTACTCATTTCCCTATTGATGAATACTTGTTTCTAGTTTTTGGCTCTTATGAACAAAGTGATTCTTAGTATGGACTTGTGTCTTATTTCTCTTTAGTTCCTGGACAATATTTTCCATTTTTGTTTTCCTTTTTTTTTCCTTTACCAGATACTTCTGCCAAGAGTGAGTAAATATCATAATTGTGAAGTTTTAAAACCCAACATAGCCTATTTTGAAAATTGAAACAAAAGTTATCCAACTTCAAACTTCTAGTATATCTCAATAGTCCTCAAAAAATTCCCATTTAAAAGTTTTCTTATGTCTTAGAATTGAGTTCATTGTTTTTAAAAATACATTTTCTTTTAGCTAGCAGGTTTGGGGTAAATATTTGGTTCTTAAAACTATTAGATGAGACACTGTCTGTACATTTTCACTCACAAGAGAGATGCAATTTTATTTTTTTTGACAGATAAAGAAAGAGAAGCAAAATGAGATGAAATAACTTGCTTCAAGTATGGGAGGTAGGGAGCTAAGTTTTGAAGTTTTATGTTGCTCTGGAACTGGAATCCAGATAATTTTATAGCTTAAGATGGACTGTGGTGATTGGATAGAGAATAGTCATACAATAGATGACTATTTATAAGAAAATATTATTTTGGTTGAGGAAAATGGGGAATTTCTTTGACAAAGAGACATTGGTAAAGTCTTAAAAGCTAGGATGTACTTGGACATGGTGAGGTAGGGACAAAACTATATGAAGTTCAGGTGGAGGCTAAGAATCATTTGATCTGCCTGCAATAAGACAGCATAAGAAAAAGCCCAGTGGCAGATATGGGAGAGCTACTCAGCTGCCTCTGGGCAAAGATCTGACAGGAGATTTGAGGAAAGTGCTTTTAAGATTGGCACAAAGGTGAACAGACTGCTTAGTATTAGAAATTCAAATGAATGGAACGTGATATCATTATGTTTTGTTTCATCTTGCAACTACACCTCCACATTAATACAAACTAGCTCTAAGTTCTTAATTGCATTTATATCTACTAATATTTTTCAAATTTATTAACTTCGATATCTCAAGTTATACCATTTGCATGCAGAAGCACTTAAAACGTAAATCAATAGAAACAATTAAGCTCATTAAATATGCTTTTTATCATCCTTACTTGGGTAATATTGGGTTGTTAGTAAGTCTTTCAGGTGATGATTTTTTGCTGTTATATAAAAGACCTTATTATAGTAACATACATATTTAATAAAGGCATTCAATAATAAAGTTTAAGTATACACCTGAGGCACTTACAGAATACTCATACATATTTCATTTATTGAGGTATAATTTACAAATATCTTATAAATAAATTTGGCTGATATACACATCGTGCTATCACCCCATTGCAATCTAGAACTTCTTATCATCCCAAAAGTGTTTCTGTCCTCCTTCTACATAATCCCCATAGCCACTCCCTAGCCATGGCTGCTCCAGTGGGGTAGATTACTTTCACCACTGTGGAATATTTCTGACTGTTCTAGAATTTCACATTAATGGAATCATACAACATGTACTGCTTTGAACACAATGTTCTTTCGCATCGATTTTCGCATGGATCTTCCTTTTTATTGTTGAGAGTGTTCCAGTGTGAGAATATGCCATTTGTTCAGCCATCCGCTTGCTGGTTTGGGTTGTTTCCAGTTTTGGGCTATTAGGAATAGAGTTGCTATGAACATTTTTGTGCAGGTCTGTTTGTGGACATATGGTTTCATTTCTTAGACAAATACCTAAGGGTGCAATGGCTAGATCATATGGTAGGTGTGTGTCAAATCTTTTTAAGAAACTGCTAAACTGTTTTCCAAAGTGTTTATAACCTTAAAATATATCTTAGGATCGTGTGGCTCTGGTCTTGTGTGCGTAAAATCTACCACAAGATTTGGTTATGAATGCAATATTCAGTTTAGGTTTACAATGACATATCCTGTGGCAGTGAGGCCTTTGTGATTACAGATGGCTAGTTTAGCCCTCAACACCATTCTCCCCATAATTATGCTATAAATTAGGGGTGACCCCTGAGCCTCTTCCAGTAAGAACTTTAGTATCTGGAAGGTGAATATGAAATCCTCCAAGGTGTTCTTAAGTGGTGCCTAAAGGAAAAACAAACAGTAATGTCATGTAAGTTAATGATTTTAAGGAGCCTATAGACCTGGCAGTGGAATTAAATGCTTAACAATAATTCAAAAATGGCTTACAGAAACTTAAAAAATGTGAATCATTTAGAGGGGCTGAAATTATGCTCCTGACATATATGTGTGACACATGAGAGCACTTACCTGGGAATTTATTACCAGCTTCTGAGCAAACAAAGCCTGACCTACATTTGACTAAAGTCAGCTGTCTTTGGTTAATCCTATGGGCTTCTTTTTATTAATGTCACAATTGCTAATGTGGTATAACATTGTCATTACTGAATAGCACAGTGGGATGAGCTGCAGCTGTTATTTCTCTTTCTGAACCTACTGAGTCATTAAATCTGAGTTTGGGGGAATACAAGTTGTAAAGATTATTCAAATTCTGATTGAGAAATAGGGCTACTGGGAAATTGTAGGTACATAAAGTAAAACTTTGAATCAATCAAGGTTCCCCTTTTTTGGTGAAACTTGAATGTTCAGAATTGTTCTTTATGTTTAATTTGAAATTGAATGTCAAGGAAATAGAAGGTGAACCTTAAGAAAATAAAGGAACGATAAAATCTACATGCTGAATCTTTCTGATGGGAAAGCAATATGTTGTTATTGAGAAAATATCAAGAAACTAATGATCCTTCAAAAGATCATAATATTTTGTTGTAAGGATCCTAATATCAATGTTAATTTAAGAAAGATATGGTTTCATTCTAGTAAGCCAGGAATAAACTATTTCTCTTTAATACCTAAGAGAAATTTTGTTGTATTGTTTGCAGGTATTTCTTCAAGAGTTTCTACTTGCTTTGATAATTCTTAGTGTGCCTGTGGTCACTATTAGTACTTTATAAAGGGTATGAACCTGAGACTCTCAAACTAAGTCAGGAAACTTTAGCATGCCTTGGAAAATTTTCAGTTTTTGAGGTAAAGTGTAGCCATATTCAGTATTTGCAGGATACTACATAAACTTCTATAAGATTCTACTTCATTCCTCTCAAAGGTGTATTTGTAAAACTTGGGTTTTGATGGGTGCTGTGATAGTGATTTATTGTGTGTAAAGCTATGTGGAATGAGGAGTGGGAGAGTGCGATTGTGTCTGGTCTGATTTTAGTTTGAGAAGCTATGCAATGCCCAACTGATGCACACACACCCCCATCAACAAGAATTGTGGCCTCTGGGTTGGGTGGGGAAACAAAAAAGAATTGTGGCCTTTGGAGACACTCCTTTACTCTTAGCGGGGCACGGTGGCGCGTGCCTGTAAGCTTCAGCCTATGAAGCGGCTGGGGCTAGGGACAGTGGTTCGAGTCCTGCTCGGGGCAACACAGCGAGACCTAGTCCCCAAAAAATAGCTGGGTGTGGTGGTGCGCACCTGTAATCTCAGCTACCCGGGAAGCTGAGGCTGGGGATTACTTGAGTCCGTGGTACCCCGGGCAACATGAGCCTGCGGTTCCACAGGCAAAATAAGAGAGACCTAGTCTCAAAAAAAACCCAACCAATCAACCAACCAACCAACCAACCAACCAACCAACCAACCAACCAACCAACCAACCAACCAAGCAACCAACAAACCCTAAAAAGCTCTTGGATTCTTGGCTGGCCTGATCCAGGGAGTCTTCTGGGAACAAGACTTCTGGAAGTAGCTAATCCCAGGGCTGATCACTAGCCTCTCAGAGAGACATTCTACATTAACCTACTGACCACAGTTTAGTGCAACAGACTCTCCTCTGCGCTACGTGGGCATCTCCGTTCATGCACCAAGGGAGCCTACTTGGTGGCTCTGAGAGTGAGCTGGGAAGTTGTGCGCATGCATGGCCCCATCTCCTGCAAGCACCCATGGGAGGTCAGTCTGAGCTGGGCTTCCACAGTGATCCTGAGGTGCTTGGGTAGGTGGGGCCAGGTGCTGCTAGCAACGCTATGAGCAAGGAGGTGTTTCAGGCGTCTTATGTCAGCTCCCAAATTTACTACCATCCAGGTGGACATCTGTGTGAAGCTGTGCACTGTGTGATTAACCTGCAGGTCCCTGCTGAAGCCACCACTTAGCTGCCCCTGAAGATGGTCTGCATTTTCCACTGCTCAGGCTACCAAATAGGCACAACCACACACAAGGTGGTCTAAGGTAGTTCTTCCACAGACTCTTGTGCAGAAAATAGAAATAAGACCCATAAAAAGAAAATCATTTCTCAAAAAAACAAAACAAAACAAAAAACAAACCAGGAGTGGTCACTTAACCACAGCCACTGCTAAGGCTGTGTGGGAGTAGTTTCTCTGTATACTCCCTTAACTACAGGAACTGGGACCTTCTCATCCCAGTCTGATAACATTAAACAGTTTTTGAATTCTTATGTTATGTACCAAGTGGTGTTCTATGATCACTACATACATTGTCATGGTTTTACGCACAGTGAGTCTGTGATGTTGCCCACAGGTTGTCGGAAACTGACTTTAAGAGAAATGACATGTAACAAACCAACATTGCCATAGGCTAATTGATGTAAACAAGTTAAGTTGCTATGGCACCTTTGTGGTCACAAGCATCAAACTTCTAAAAAAATCCCGAAACATTTCTACTATTAAATATAATTTGTCTTCATTCATTTTCCAAGCTACCTATTCAAGTTCAGGGTCATGGGAAAGTAGAGCCTGTTGGGCAACTCAGCTCAGGGCAGAAAGCAGTAAGCAACCCTGCACTAGAAGTAGGATGCCCTTTCATGCCATGGTGTACCCACCCACACTGACTGACCCTGGAGCCATCTTAGAGATGCCAACAAATGATAGGCACATTTTTGGGATGAGGGAGGAAAACCACACAGAATTGGGGTAATATGTGAATGCCACACAGTGACCCTGGGGTCTGAAAACTTAAATTTCCTCTTTCTCTTCAATGTTATAATGAAATAACATTGAATGAAATGATGTAACAGGAGGATCTGCTATATCTACCTCTTCTTGCTTGCTATTTATGCTACTGTTTACTTTGTAGATGAGGAAACTCAGACCTATCAGACACTAACTTGGGCCCAAACATCTTGCAGATCCTTGATAATTGTGTCCCTGTGCCAGTTATTGGTTTCTTGTCTCTCTGGTCCAGATGAGTCCTTCAGTATTTGCTCTGTGAAAATGAGCCTGACTTTTTTTAGCATTTCTCTTTTTCAGTGGGGCAACATTAACCTTTGTTAGTAGAGAAGCTGAAGGATATTTCCGGAGGTGGGGGTGTTCTTCCTGTTTCTGCCTGCTGCTGCATTTGCTTTGTTTCTGCTGCCATCAGAGCTACTTAGAGGGAGGAGTATGGAACATCTGCCTCAGGTGTGCAATGGAGTGGGCAGTCCCACAGTTAATTCCAGCCCCAGTTGGGACCCAATAGCCACTTTGCTCTGACCCTCCAGACATGGGAATTGGATGCCCCAGGGCTTTGCCCACAGGGTCATCCTGCCTTTTTCTGCATCCCTTCCCACCAGTTTTGACAGGTTGTGCTCCAGATTTGCTTCCTGTGACTTTGCTGATGCCAACGTTATATGCTCCAGATCTCCCACCTATCCTATTGTGGTACTTGCCATGTGGTACTACCCTAGTTTGGTACAAGCACACTTATTAGCAATAGATTATCGGTGCCTGGGAGTGTTATTATTGGCTGCTCACTCAATAACTCTGGCGCAAGTAACCCATGAACTTCATCATCTTGCAAACTTTCTTGATCTGTAGTCCTCAAACTTGGAGCAGGGATCCCCCTTCCAGGTTTGTCCTTCCTTGAACATTCTCTCTTGGTCCAAGGTGTTCTTTAGAGTTCTCTTTACATCTTTATATTTTTCTGTCAGGATCTAATAATTCTTTTTATTAAATGTCTGTTTATACTGTATGGTTTCTAACTCCTGATTTACTATATGATACAATCTGATACATATTATATAGATGGATACAATCTCTTAGTCTCTTCTAGTCAAAATAATCTTTTCCACTGTTTAACATATGACTGATTTAGACAAAGATATTTTCACATGACACCAATAAAGTAATTGTCCTATCTCTTTGAGATCAGGGAGTGGACAAGGTTAGCTCCAACTGATTACTTCTACGGTACATTCTCTTATAAAAACTTCTACTGAATGCATATTTTATTCAAGGTGCAGAGCTCACAGTGGATGTAGGTACCATCTTTGCATTGATGAAATCACATATCTATAGAGACAGAAGTTTAAATGGATAAAATGAATCAATGTGATGACGGCTATGGTTGAGAAATGAGCACAGCACTCTGGCAACACTATGACAGGCTGACTCATTCTCTCTGAGGGAGGCAGTACAGCCTCATTTGAACTGGATATGGCAGTGTTTAATCAACACTAGAGTACATGAAAATTGTTTATATAGATCACTGTATGGCCTATCTATAGGTTTATGTGGATAACCATAGACTAAGTCTCTAAATTGTCATTATAGGAAAGAGGGGGCAGGGGGAGAGAGAGAGAGAGAGAGAGAAAGAGAGAGAGAGAGACTTAATATGCTTGTAATGTAAACCTTGAAGAGGGATGTTAAAATATCATTGCTGCTGGAAGTCAGAGGCCAGGGCCAGACATATGCCCAGCTTTGTCATCAACTTACTGGTGGGTCCTGATATATAGTAAACTTTGTGGTATGAACTTTTCTATCTTTGATTTGAGGCCATTAGATCACGGAGTTGCAGATACTAATTCTAATTATAAATGGCTTATAATTTAATAGAATGACTTTAATATGAAACCAGAGGAAAACTATCAGAAAGTATTCTGAATTGTATTTTTATTCAATAAAAAAGTAGTGTAGTGTTTGGTTACATAATAAAAATACATTTGCAATCTCATAATGGGTTTTAATCTGGATAGTTAGCATGCCTATTGTTAACTTGTCTTCAAGAAAAGTTTATAATCTTAAAGGCTTTGACTGTGATATGTTTTTTTCAATTTCTGAGCACACGATAGAGTCAATCTTGGTTACAGCTTTGATGTTTTGACACACCCTTGATTACACTGGTGACTGTAAATAAATGTTTCTAAGGATCAAATGGTAATTGGGAAAATCATCAGATCTCACTTCATGGATAGTTTCCAGACACTATGGAGAGATGGGAGAAATAGATTCTTTAATGAATATATGGGAAGAGGAGAAAAAGATCTAGAGTGTTAGTTTACTAATTTATCACTATATCATTGTTAAAGTTCTTAGAAAACATTTGTATTTGAAATTATTTTAAGATATTTAACATCAGATGAAAAATACATTTTCTTAAAAAGACAGATTCTCTTTATTCTGTTGCTTAGTATAATGTTTGGGAAATGGGCTTTGAAGTGAGTTTGTGTTGGCTGAAATTCTGGTTCTAGCAGTTAGTAGCTATTGACAGCTTTGAAAGGTTACTTAAACTCTCTCATCAGTAAGAAAGATCTGAATCTTTGGTGTAGAAAAGATATCTAGGAAGGAGGAGGAAAAAAAAAAGGCTGAGTGCACCATCAACAACTGAATAGATCTGTACAGTAGATTATCTCCAATTAAAGTGCTGTGTATTCATAAGACGTAGCATAAACAAGAGGGAAGTATTGCTACATGCAACAACACAGATGAATCTTACAGTCATAATGGTGAATGAAAGAAGCAACAGTGTACAAACCATATATTATATTATTCCAGTTATAGAAGCTCATGCATAAGCAAAACTTACAGTGATTAAATTCAAAACAGTGGTTCTCTTTCAGGGGAAAGTATTGACTAGAGGGTGTATGAAAGAACCTTTCAGAATGTTGAAAGTATTTCTATGACACATATAAAAACATATCCTTTTTATATTTAATGCAGTGCAATGGAAATGTTTTATAAGCCCACAGGCATAGCCATGAAAACAAAGACCCAAGAGGGGATGGTGGTAAAAAAAAAAAAAAAGAAGAGAGATTCAGACTGTGCAGGTTAACTTAAGGTGAACTCGTGGTAGACCCATCATCTTTGGTCTCTGTGGGGAGGTAAGATAAATGAGCATTAAACTTCTTGTTAAGACTCCACCTATGTATCTTTCAGTAACGAATCAGCCTAATCATGGGATCACAAAGAATACTCTGGAAATTCAACTTTGCTCAGAAACTGAAGAATTTAGTAGCAAAACAGTATAGGTTGGATGCTGATCTCTGGAATTTTTTTTTTAAACATAAACAGTGATACATATAGCATACAAAATTTAGCTGCATGACAATGAAAAAGAGACAGGTTGACTGGCTTCTGAATTTTTTTCAAAAATAGTGTAAATTTCTCATGCACAATAGTCATAGAGGATTGGATGGTTTGATCTAAACAGTGGAAAAACTTTCACCACCTAAGCTCTCGTCACGTGCAAGTCCATGTTTCCTGCTGGGTTAAAATGTAATGTCTTTTTCTAGTCTCATGTTCTCCTGAACTCCGTGTAGGGAAGGGTATGGAACTAGAGTCAGCAGGAGGAGATGTGGCATGCTGAGACTTGGATGACCATTTAATTAGACCAAATAACAATCAATGCGAATACACTGCTGCAATGATGATTTGCATTCTTATAAATTATGAGGCAGATCTTTATCCTTTGTGGAGAGGAGATCTTGTTTTTCTTTGCTTCGTTCCCCCCTGATTTTTAAAGAATTATCAAAGATGTTTGAAATAAATGTTATGTAGTTTGTTTTATTTTCAAAAATGTGGTGTATATGTGGCTGACTGAAGAGCCACTTCCTGGTGTGAAGTCCTCTCTTCACTTCTACACATGAAGCCTGCATTTCCATGAATGTTCGTGGCTGGCATTTTGAAAAGCATGATGCTTGTGATTCTTTTTAGGAGATTCAAGGTTGGCTTAAAGAATTGGCTTGAAAAGCACAGCTTGTTTCCCCATTTCAACAGAACAAAATAGCTCATCTAGTTTGCAATCTGCAGCCATCCAGTACTGAGTAGCGTTGCAGTAAGTGTTGCTTTAGTTGCTGCCTTTAGAACCCATGTGGATTTCTTCTTTGGTTCCAGTGTTTTTTTTTTTTTTCAATATTCTTAAATATAAGATCATTCTTAAATATAAACCATATTGCTCCTATCCTTTGTCCAGGTTTCCTCAACCTGTTCTTACAAGTGGAAGTATATTATTAAGAATAAGCCAGTTCTCTAACTTTTGCAGTTTTTATCCAAATAGAATCTAGATTCCTGTAAGATTTTTCTAGGCATCCAAATGGGACTCTCATATGTGCTTGCAGACTGTCATAAAACTGGTGGTGTGGGCACTACTACATACACAAAAATAAATTATAAGTCTGCTATAAGTAGGGTCCAACAGACCTTGAGATGACTGAGCAAAATTGGGGGAAATGTGTGATGGTTTTAAAATATAGTTCCACAAAGAAAGAGCAAAAATGGAGGTTGTCATATTCCCTGACTTCAAACTATAGTGGTTAAAATAGTTTGGTATTGGAATACACACACACACACACACACACACACACACACACACACACACAGATCAATGGAACAAAATGGAGATCTTAAAAACAAGCGCATACACATATGGCAATTAAATTATGACAAAGGAGTCAAGAACACACAATGCAGAAAGGAGAGTCTTTTTAATAAATGGAGCTGAGAAAACTAGAGACCCATATACAAAAGAACAATACTAGAAAACTCTCTTATACCATATACTAAACTTAGTTCAAAATGGATCAAAGACCCTGGGTATCTACCTGGAGAAAGCAGAAGCATTAATACAGAGGGATATATATATGCACTTCTATGTTTATTGTAGCACTAGTTACAGTAGTCCCCAACAACAAAAGCTACCTAAGTACCCAAGAACAGATGAACGAATTAGGGTGATGTGATATGTATATCACATAAAATTCAGTGCTACTAAGATATATAAAAAGATAAACTTGACATTTGTTACAACATGGTTGGAATTGGAGGGAAGAATGTTAAGTGAAACAAGTAAGAAAGAGAAAGACAATTACTAGATGGTGTCTTTTTATGTGGAATATCGAGAAACAAAAAAAAAGGAGTTAGATAAAACCAAGCCAGTAACAAACCCTAGAAATCTGACTGTAGATTGAAGCTGCCAGAGGGGGAGCAAATTAGGAAGAAGACAAATAGGGAGGGATACAATGGATTGTTTTGGAGGACTGGGGTGCCTTGATGGTGGATGTGGTGTGATAGTATATAACTGAAGGATGTGATTCTATATCTTTAAATCATGTACAGTGTTATAAACCAATGTTGCCTAAAAAAAAAAAAGACTAAATTCTTTGATTTCCATTAATCAAGAAGTCTGTACCCCTTCCTTTAGAATCAGGTCAGGAGAGTCATTAGTTAAACAAAAGAGTATGCCAGAATCAATGCTGTATGATCCCTGAGGGTAAGTCTTAAAAAGACAGGCATTTACATGGGTTCCCTCAGAATACCACTCAAGGTGTTCCTTCTTGGGACATTGTGTGAGAAGCCAGCTGTGATGCTGTGAGAGGAACCACCTTCTTGGAGAAGTGAAGTGTGTGTTTTCTGGTTAACAATCTTGACTAAGTCCAGCTTTGAGTCAGCTCAGCTAGACATGTGAATGAAGGAGACGCAAGATAATTCCCGTGTCCAATCATCTGACTCACCCCCTTCCCTCCTACACTCCTCCCCTAAGGCTCCAGACATAGTGGAGCTGAGACAAGTCTTCCCAACTACTGGCCCATCTGAACTCCTGACCCTCCACATTGTGAAATATGATAAAATGATTATTGCTTTATGGCTCTCAGTTTGGAGAGTTTGCTATGTAGCAAAAGATAACAAGTAGAATGCTTTGCTCTCCTTTTGATTTTGTGCTCTGCTTTGTCAGAGGGCTTCTGGCTAGTGCTGTTTATGTCTCTGAGCTCACTCAGATTCTAAATTGTCCCTACGATCCACCAGATCAGAGTTCTTCACTGGTCAAAGCCTTTCATGCTTGATTTCTTCCCTTATATGAAGGCTGAGAAGCCTTTTAAAATATAGGCCCATGGTGCCTGTCCTATATCTTTTGCAGATTTGTAACATTTTCTGCACACTCTGACGGCCTGTAGGCCTCTGGTGCGCACATTCTCTCAATTTTGCAAATGAACCCGGAGAAGAGTTATCTCACTTATCTTCAATCTTTTCTATTTAAATTAAAAATAGGACTGATGTTTATGGATTGAGAATCACATGAGTAGTGTAGCTGGGAGGAAACTAGATATTTCTGCTGTGGTAACATATGTTGGTGACACCAACACCCCACCCCCATCTTTAAGGGCCTCACCAGCTTGTAGGTAAGAGGTGAAGTCTCATTAATTGATTCAAGTGACTGCTAACCATGGGATAGCTGGGTCTTAGCATTTATTGAGTCTGGGTTGCTGTAACAAAGACCATAAACAGAGAAACTCAGAAATAACAGAAATTTATTTCTTATAGTTCTGGAGCCTGCAAGTCTGAGACTAGGGTGTCTGCATGGTTGGTGACATCTCTCCCTTGGGTGGCCAACTTCTCGTTGTATCCTCACATAATGGAAAAAGAGTGTGTTATTCTCTGATCTTGTTTTAGAAGCAACTGATTCCGGTCAAGAGGGTTCCAGCCTCATGGCCCAATTATCTCCAGGAAGCTTCGCTTCTAGATACCACCACAATTTGGGTAATATTTCAATATGTGAATTTGGGGGGGGGACAGAAACATTGAATCATAACTGTACCTTCCCTATTTGGGGTCCCTCTTCCCTGCTGCATTTAGGAGGCTTATCTCACATGTAATTTCCTGGTAGTGAATATGTGACATATCCTGACATCTTCTGAGCTACCATCTGATTCAGCTTCCAAACCATTGCTGACAGGGCTTATTCTCCACTACTGACTCATTGTTGACTTTAACGCACCTGCAGGCTTCCCCCAAGGAATAGGAACGCTCTGTAAGGCAATCCTGCCCAGCTCTCACATTACCCTCTTTACCTGAGGTCAACTTTTTCTCATCACTGGGAGTGTCCTGCAAACTTGTGCTAGTGAAGCTCCTTCAATTTCAGGTCCTACCTTACAAACTAGTTTCTTAAATTCTTCTTGAACGAATATGCATGTCCCTTTTTTGCCCAATACTCCTTTCTTCCTGGAGAATGACAATGGTGACAATGACAATAGAGTTTCAGGGGAAACTCTATCCTGTTAACATAGCAGATGACATGGATCACTTCTGTGTGATATGAGAAAACAAAGAAGTGTGAATGAAGAGGTTTGCCCATGGAATATTTGGAATCAAATAGAAGCCCACAATTTAATGAGACATTAAAATTTTCATGGCTAGTTTGCTAATCTCTGGTTTTCCTTATGAATCACTGAGAAGGTGGTATGTTATAGGTGGAATACTACAAAGAGTAGACCTTCATTCAACTTGGTTTCCTGAGTGACTATAGAGCAGAACCCTGGCTGCTGTGATTTAGACAGCATCATGAAAAATAGACCTTCACAGTGTTAAGTCACTGAGAACTTAGAAGGTTTACTGCAGAGTAAGCACGTACACTGTAAAGAATAGGGATCTTCTATGATGTGGGTGGCTGTTATAATAAAAAAAATTTAGTATTGGGTTAATGGTTGGACATGGGACAGTAAAGATTGCGATCTCAGAGGTCGAAAGAATGGCAGTCTGTGTTTTTCAGTGGCAAAATGATTGGCAATGTTGTCATCTGCCAAAACTGCAGAAACCAGTCTCAGCTCATGAACTTTTTATTCCATGAGAAAAAGCTGGATAATAGAATATTTTTTTTAAAAAACAAAGAAGTGTGAATGAAGAGGTTGGCCCATGGAATATTTGGAATCAAATGGAAGCCCACCAGATGTTGGAGAAGATTAAAAGAAAACTATAGCATGGTGGAGACTTGATTCACTTAGATACCTGAGCAATTGAGTAGTTTATGAAATCCTGCTAATCGCTGTTAAATATGAAATGTTTGCAAGAAATCAACTTTTCTGTGTTAAGTCATTGACATTAGGAATGGTTACTTTAGTGGATGCCTTGTCTCGTCTAATAGAGTATATAATAATTTTAGTACATGCAGATATCACAGTGAATTATTAACATTACCATATGCCTCTTGCTACTATGTTTATTATTATTTTTGCAATAATTAACAAAAGTGTATGACTATGGAACATGGAGACTAGATCCATCTGATAAAGAAAAGATAAAGCCATGAATCATAGCAGAGAGTAGTGTTAAACTTTGGTTTACACAAATATTACAATATGAAGTGTAGGTAAGAGAATGAAAGGCAGTGCAAATAAATGAGGTAAGCTGGAAGTTGGGAGAGCATGAGACTGATGCTCAGGATTTAGTCACTTTGGGCTGCAGCTAGTACAGATCTAGTTTTCCCAAGGGAGGCTATAAAAACCACAATTTTATAAGAAAAAGAGTTTGAGTGTTGGCAATTCATTTAAATGTCTAAAAAATACCACATGGGCAGGTATGATTCAAGAGCTACTAGTTAGTGACCTATACCAGATGGTTGGCTCCAGGAACCAAAATACCCAACAGCTAACAATGTCTCTGAAGAGAAATCCCACCCCACTAAATATATCATAAATTACAGAATCATAGAGATTTAAAGTTATGTTCTTTGGATTCACCATCCATCTGGAGCTTACATTGTGGCTACACCATGTCTGGAACCTCATTGCTTGGTGAGGGTACACTAGTGCATCTTTGGTATCTTCAAACTGTTAGAAAGATCTCTTCATATTTAAGGTAAAAGTGCCTTCCTATGCTTTTGCTTTCCCTACCGCGTGGCTTTCCTGTGAGATTATATCGGATAACCAAATATTTAAGGCTGCCTCTCAATTCACCTAATGATACAGGAGTGGGAGTCTTTTTTTTTCCTGCTCAGCTACTCCACTCCCCATACCCTTCTGCAGGCAACAGCACCTTCCTTAGAGTATTTTCTGTATACTACTGCTTCAACTCTCAATACCTTCTTCTCTTCCTCTGCCTCCCCCTCAGAGTAGGCTGCAGAAAGTCTGGGGCTAGGCAAGGCTTCTACATCATCCAAGCTTTGAGAATTCTTGCAAGGTTGAGTATGTGCCCCAAACTGTACATCTTGAAGTCTATTCTGTAGATGTCATGCAAAGAACTGTGAGAAAAAACACGATGCCTGTGCTTTGTCTTCCCAGACTGGGAATATCTTCTCATTTCCTTCCACCCCCAAACTGTAATGCACAGAGGAAAGTATCTGTAGCAGGAGAGCATGAGCACAAAAGTTGAGGATAACAGTGGGGGTGCAGGTGGAGAGAGAGAGAGAGAGAGAGAAATATAGACAGTGAGACAGAGAGACTGAGATTGAGTAGCTCTCGGGGTGGGGGGGTCTTTCTATTCTTGGATCTTTCTATTTCTTGTTATAAAAAGTAATTGTACTATTTTCAATCAAATGCCTATCACTTATACCTACAGAGTCCTGATTAATCAAAACTATGTTTAAGATCATGTCTACAACATTTTACACATGGTAGTTTAGTTACAGCTGCAAGTACTTTTGTATTGTAAGAATTTATTGTGTGAACTAACTACAGAAAATTGATTCCCAATTTTTAGTGTGCTATTACTCTTTGATAGTAACAGCAAAAAGATATAATGGCTTTGACTGAAATGTTCTATATTCATATGTACATATCACAAAACAACACTGCGTCATGAAATATTAGTCCAAGTCCCCAATATTACAGTTATTTCTTTATAAGAAACTGTAGGACTTACACTTTTTTGTTAAGGTTACTACCACCTTCATGAGCTGTGACCAGGAATAGACTTCTTAGCACTTTGTCTTATTGCTATTTCAAAGCAGGCCTTTGAGGTGAAGCACAATTTTCTACAGGAATTACACCCAGAATTGTCCAGTGGACTGTGTCAGCCACGTGTAAAAAGCATGGCGTTAGGGAAAGTTTAATGTGTTTTTCCACCTTGAACAGTCACCGTCATTCATGCTTTGAGGACATTTTTTAGGTTTCAAGCATCATCTGCCACACTATTCCTACCTGTCCAGGATATGGTGTGATTACTGTGGTTACCAGTGGCCAACTAGCCCCAAAGACTACCAGTGTTCTCTATTATACACCAGCCCATTGATTCTATTTGGAAATTCTAAACACACCGGCAATACTTCAGGAATGATAAGTAGGCAAAGAAATGAGAGACAGAATATTAAGGCAATACCGAAAATCTATCATCCTCTGGTAAAACATGTCCGTTCTTCAGGGCTAATGGGCATTCTCCATCTCCAGACTCCCTCTTTTTCACACTGAAGATGGAATACTAAGCTTATTCCTGTGCTGTTGCTCTAGACTTGTTGAAGACATACTGTTATTTGATGAAATTATTTTTGAGGGGAGGTAAATGCCTTCTATCTTCCTCTAATTTGTTCCAGAATTTGATGAGAATGTTACAAAAACCCAACGTTGAGACTGTAGCCCTGATACAATGGACCATGCATTACATATACTTCTATAAGGACTCACTTGAAATAACAAAGAAACTTGTTTTTTTTCCAAATTTTTCATTAACTTTCAAATCCACAATTTACAAAGGTAGGTGAATTAAAGATTGCTAGTCACTAGTCACTTTGAAAATTGTTTTTGCCTAGGAGTTTGCAAGCATACAGCCACAAGGAGGAGCTCAAGCATCAAATTAAAAATTAACACAAATTATTAAGTGTGGTGTGTGCTGCTTTTGACAATGCTTTAAGGCTTTATTTATTTTTATATGGAGGCAAGGTGATTTGTGGGCCTTTTGCCCAAATTAATATCACCCTGGGGCTTTTATGTTGATAGACTGGTGTGTGTATCAGAATATTTAAATAGACCTGATAATAGAGGCATAATCTATTCACTCTACAACCAGAAGAATATTTAAAAGAATGCAAATGAGATCAAGCCACTCTTTTCTAATGGCTTCTTTCCACTTTGAGAATAAACCCTCCAGTTTTTCTCCTATAGCTTATGAGACCCTGAGTTGATATGTGGCTCCCTTGTCTCTTTTTGTGTCCATGTTATGCATCTTTCTCACCAGATCTGTTACTGTAGCCACTGACATGTTGTAACCACTTTTGCTTTCTGACAAGTTCTAGAATTGTTCTCTTTCTGCCTGAGGACTTCAAGCTAGTGGTTTCTACTCATCCTCTGGTTGAATGAAATGCTGAAGGTATGCTGCCTTGTTCTCCATCTTTGGAATTCAACTTCAATGTCACTTTCTAGAGAATTGTTTCCTGATACCTATTGCAAGCTAGTTAGCTTGTTCTCCTCCCGCCTATTATTTTTCCATGCTCATTCTGTGTCCATTCTTTTTCAAGCATTTATCACATGTTGTAGTTCTTTTCATCAGTTTTCTAGTTGTCCATTGGTTACCTTGGTCATTAATTGCACAGAACCTTGTCTGTTCTGTTACTGCAGTAACCACAGTACCTAACATAATTTCTGGCATAAAAGGAGATAAGTAGCAAATATTTGTTACATGAGTTTATTTTTATAATTGAATCCTATAGAACATGATTGAGTGCAACGTGGCCTGAAATAACAGCCATGGAAACAATTTTTTGAAGTTAGCCTCCCACTTCGATGACCTTTGCTAATATACTTTCAGTGATCACTCGCTCATGCAATGGCCACAATATACATTGCATCTTCCTATTGCCTCCAAGAAGTGGCAGCAAATGCCACACAGTGAAATCTTCAGGGTCACCAGGGTAGTTACTGACAAAACTGCTAAACAAACAAAATTAAAGTTAAGCAAAATATGCCAACATCTTTCATTGTTCTCTGTTACTTGGCTTGTGAGGATGTAAGCTTTTTTCTGAGAAAGAGCATGCTTAGTCCCATCAGTGTGAATTTACTTTGATGGTGTCACCAGCATTATGGTTTTGGAGATGTCAATAATATTGACACTCAGTGGTCCAGTCTGTCAGATGTATGGGGATATTTGGTGACCGGCCTATTTAGAGCTGTTATCTTTCCATATGGAACACGTCTTCCCTCTGCCAGGAGCTCCTTTATGAATAGGGGCTAAGTAGTGCATTTGAACAGTGATCTCATGTTCTGTTGAGTGTTCACAGGAAATTCCTGGCTCTTCTAAAGCAGTGTCCTAAAACTCCTTGAGACTGAGTTTCTGCCAAGTTTACTTTTTCATTAACTGACTATATTTCACTTCATATTTGGGCTTTATAAATAGTTTCTGATTCTTGTAGTAATGACCAGTAATTATTCAACCTTGCTTATCTTCTCCTTCCCCGGAAATGTTTTCAAGGTAGTACATTTATTTTTTGGAAAGGTACTCATGAATGACTCTCCAAAGAAATTTATTTCATCTGTTCACTGGGAGAGAGTTAACACATTCTCTGTTAGGATGACATGTGAAAAAAAAAATCATGCTCACCTGTTTTAAGATTTACAGAACAACATAAGAAGTTACTGCTTACATATATTTTGTTTATTCCTCAATCACTTTATCAGGATGTGGTATTAAAAATGTTGTGTTTCTGAGACAGTTGGAAAAAAATAACTATGATTGAAATAGAATATCGATTTCTTTTCACTGTCACAGCTTAATGGGAAACAGAGATACCCAACATTACATGACTTGTTTACAAGCATGCAGTGAGAGGTGATTCTGTGGTTCAGATGTCTGAATCTGTAACTTTAACTACCAGGGGTTAGGGAGTTGAAGAAGGTGCGCAAGAAGATAGATGTATGTTGTTTTCCTGGTGGTGTTAATCTCTTTATGGTGACAAACTTGTAATGTTAAATATTTGTGACTAATTAAGACAGTGGCAGTTGATGAGTCTTGTGAATTTAACCTTGACTGTCACTTTCATTTCAACATTTATGTGGGACTATGTTTCAATTTGTGGTAGAGTGATTAGAAATATTGTCTTCAATTCCAGCATCCCTAGAAACATATCCTTGGCAGTGGGATTTTGTGGCAGCTGCCTTTAAGAGGAGGAGTCTATTCATCCTGCAGCCAGAAACCATTTTTTTTTAAATGTGGAACCACAAAAGACAGTATTTTTAAAATTGAGTGCACATATGTTTTTTACATTGTTGTATACCCCGAGGTTCTCCCACCACCCTGTCACCCATAAACTGCCGTCCCAATCTCCCATGCCCATCTCTCCCCCTCCCTTCTCTTACGTCTCCCTCCCTTGCTTTATGTTTTAGTTCTGCTGTCATGTTAGCAGAAATAAGTCAGAAGGAAAAAGGTAAATTCTGACTGATCTCATCTATACACAGGATATAGGGAAAACAAACAAAATGACAAGAAAAAGTTAAAACCCCCAGTCACTTTGAATCTGAGCTCATCTTCTCCTTTCCTTTGACCAACAGAGAGTGGCAGAGTGACATAGACAAGACATTCTAAAGCCTGGAACTCAAGAACCTCTTGTGTTTATACTCATGGTGGTATCCTTGACTGTTTGACATAACAAATCTGAACCAGTTTATAGGATGGTGACAGAGTATTTGTCACAGAGTTGGGTCATTCCAGTTGAAGACATCCTAGACCAACGAGCTCCTTGCTAACTTATCAACTGATTGCAGCTAATGAACAGGTCTGCTGAGATTAGCCAAATCTGGGGCCAGAACAAAAGAACTTCCTGGCCAGTTTGCAGAGTAACAAACAACAATAAATTTTAGCTGTTTGAAGTTTATTTTGAGTTGATTTTCCACATAGCATTAACATGAAAATAACTAATTAAAAATACTTATTTAAATATAAATTTCACATCTTTGTATAGAATTTTACATAGAGCTCCATCACTTCTTTTTTTTTTTTTTTTGAGACTAGTTTTTGCTAATTTTGCCTGTGGAACTGCAGGCTCATGTTGCCCGTGGTACCATGGACTCAAGTGATCCCCAGCCTCAGCTTCCCAGGTAGCTAGGATTACAGGTGTGCGCCACCATGCCCAGCTATTTTTTTTGGACTAGTTCTGGCTGTGTTGCCCTGGGTGGGGCTGAACTGCAATCTCCAGACCCCGCTGTGACTCCATAAGCTGTCGCTTACAGGCACGTGCCACCTTGTCTGGTGAAAATAGCTAATTTGTATTCCATTTGGCAAGTTTCTGGATAACAGCTTCATATAGCTTTAGAAGTTGATAATTCTTGTGACTCTGGGTGGTATTAACTTTAGTTAAAATGATAGAGGTCTTGTGGCTGTAGCTACTAGGGACTCAGAGATGATGGAATTTGGAGGTATTTTAGCGATATGATTAATGTTTTTTGCTTTTAATGATGATGGTACTTTTATTTATGATCATTATGATTAAAAAAAGATCAAAAGTTATGTTTTGAGGTGGTTGTGTTGGTAGTATTTGGTGTGACTATGCCATATGTTGGAAAATTCAGATTTTCTACGAGGTTTTTCCATGATCTGATAACTGAATAACAACTCTCACTCCTTAGTTTCTTTCTGGGTTGGGAAAGTTGAAAATGGGTAGGTTTCTTCCCATTGCCTGTATGTGCTTATACACATGGAGACGAATATAAGGAATTTCTGGTTCTTGTACGGTATGGGTAGTTGTCAGTCTTGGCCTTGCCAATCTGCTTCCAGTTGGTGCAGGTACTAGAGATAGTGTCTTGTACCTATTCTCATGATATTTCAGAAAAAAGTAAGCATCCCACAAACCTTATCTAGGCCTCAGAGTTCATCCTTTACAAGAAGGGCTGATAAACTGGTACAAAAATAACTGGTCATTTGTATTCTTTAGCTGAATACATATAATAGTAAGAGACAGCGGGTGAAGAGTCCACATGTGGTGTCCCAGCTGGGAATTCAGTGGACCCATCACTGAAAGAAGCTTGTTTGTGTAGGAGGGAACTGGTTGTGGTTGTATTTGGATTCTCCAAATCTCCCTTGGTCTGTGTCCACCTGAATATGGGACACGAAATCTCTGTAAGGGTCCTGCTGTGTTTTCTGCAGTTATTGTTAACAAAAAGTTATTGTTAACTTTTTGGATACATGGTTAACAAAACACTTTCCCTTTTTGCATAAGAATCTGACTTTTGGTTAACTCTCTTTCTCAGGTTTCCTGGAAATTTGACAGTGACAGAATGATAGTTATGTTCCTAGGTAGGGTTGTTTGTGCTAAAGGTGACCCTTGATTGGCAGGTTATCCAATCCTGCTTGGAGAACATCCTTGGACTCCTGCTTGGAGGATTATGAGTGGACTATAAATACTGTATAGGAAAGTGGTGCTTTGGGCTTTCCTAAGCATAGTGACTCATATCTGGGCATGTCTCTTTCAGAGACCATGGAAACTATTAATCCTATGAGTTAGTAGTTTTCTGGCCAGGTAGTCCTGTTCTTGCATGACCTGGGTCTCATTTCATTGTACCTGAGCTGTTAGGTTGCTGCTAGTACTACCATGGAAACAGAACACTTAAAACTGCCCTTTTGGCAAACTGGCTTTTGTCCTATAATCTAATAGATAGATGCTAAATATGGTCCAAGGTGGTTCTTGTGAATCTGAATGTTCATTTGAAACTAAAAAAGAGCTTTAGTGGGTGTTGCTGACTTGGAGTAGGTCCATAGATTCAGTTGCTGATGCTTTTGAAACATCCTCTGACTTGAGAGGACTCTGTCACAGATGACCAGGCTGTATATGACTGTGATCTATCATGCCTCAGGCACATAATAGGAGATAGAGTGACAGGTTGTCTGTTCACCTGGAGTTTCCAGACCATGCTCTTAAGACATGGACAGGAGTGCCAAATAATTTGCTAAACTGCAACATCCCCAATCTGCCTAAGACAGATTATATGGAGTGGGGTTTTCTGGGAAGGAAACTGAGGACCTTGGAGAGTGATTATGGTGCTGGCAGAACTGGCCAAGGGTGGCTAGTCCTTGTAAAACCAAAAGAATTCACAACATGGGGCTTTCAGGAAAAGGAGAATTCATGCACATCGCAAGTGTGCCTCTAACCATCAGAGGGCCTTCTTTGGGGGAATTTAACCTCCCACATAACCATGTCTGCCCTCCACCCAGACAGCATTGCAGCTCTATGCAGCATGATCCAAGTTCTCAAACAATACTCTCTGGAATTGTAACCGGGCTGATGATGGCACAGCTGGGAAAGGGTGCTGATAAGAAGAAATTGTTCAGAGGACATGCACCTTAGGGCAAGTGAGAAAAGAAATACTGTGGATGGAGTCTGGTATGAGAAGATAAGGTTGCCAAAGAGTGACATAGGAAGGTATGACATCATGGTCTTTGACCCTGAGATAGGTTGTGACCTGGAAGGTTGTCACCCCAAGATTTGGCTACCCCAGTCTAATGTAGCCCATCCTTGTTGCCGGTTGTATGCATCAGGCTCAGCAATCTGCATAGGTTCTTTATTGGTTTAAGCAGTTACACAGACAAATAAGGCAAGACAGACCAGGGGCTGGGGGCTGGGAGGAAGGAGCCCTCCAACCCCCAGGAATCTTTAAATTCTTTCTCTGGGGTCTCTTGGTGGTCTCTCCTCTCTCATGTTCTCTGTGCCCCTTTATCCCCTCTCTCCCAGCCCAGGTGTGCATACTCACACATACACACAATCACTGAATTGCACAAGCATGGGGAAGACACAATAGCCCAGGTGCTGGTTACACAGGCTAATGGAGCAAAAAGCCGCCTGACTGACTCACTTACCTGCGGAAGAGGAAATGTTATGAGAAATGCAAGTATGGGCCTTTGGTTTGCAAACTTGAATTTGGACCTCTGAAAAAGAGAGCATAGTTTGCTGGGAATCTTAGACTCTGTGTATGCTGGAAAAGCTTGGAATCTGTGTATGCTAAAAACTTGAGACCTGTGTACCACTGAAGATGAGAGAATTGGAATTCATGTGCCTTCCAGGGAAGGAAGAGTTGAACTTGCTAGAAGCTGGACTTCATGTGAAACGTCTGCTTCGGGTTTGGAGTGGCAAGAAGATGGCATCTTGGAAACGCTTTTAGGATTTTGTGTTGGACAGTAACTGGGGTAAGATAATTAGATACTTGGGGCTCAGAGACTCTTGGTTTTCTCCTTGTTTGCAAATACATCTTGCGTTGTGGTTTGGAGTAGTCTTGCACTGGGCTCTTGGGTGGAGTAACCCAGAGAGTGATCGGTTTAAATATTTGTTCTTCTCCCTGCTAGTTTTGGTTCCAGTTTGCACCTGGTTTCAGAACTCTTTGGCATTTTGAGGATTTGTTCTATTTTATGCTTGCTTCACTCTCAGTCAGGCTTTCCTTGTGATGCTGCAGAGATGCAAATGGGCAGCTCCTGTCTTCTACTTACTAGTTTAGCGTTTGTGAAAGGAAGAGCATGGTCCCTTCTGATCCTTCCAGACAGTGAGCTGTGACTGACACCCACTTCCTGGGCTTGGAATGCAGGGGCCTCCTGAACATTGCTGAAGACAGAGTGATGCACACTCTCACTTGGCTCTCCAGGCGTTTCCTCTGCAGGACATTTGAAACATATAGCTTGAGATTTACCTAAGAAAAAATGGGAGGTTTGGGATGCAAGGAAGTAGGAAGGCATTCTGGGAAGGCTGAACAAAAGTTGTGTACAACCCAGCCAGCATCCCAGAGAATGTAGGGAGGTTGGAGACAGTTATTTGCCACCATTTAGTAGGTGAAAACAACTTAAAGGTGACCATTGTCTAATCACCTGTAAGGCCCTGAAAGGTACTCAATTAAAGACAGGGGTAAAAACCAGCACTTAAACAGAAGTACCTTAATGTAGGATGGGATATGGGCAAGATGGTTACGTGAAAAATTGTAATGAGGAAGAAAAGTGACAAATGCCCAGATGTAGGTATAAATGCAGAGTTATACAAATCAGCAATGATAACACAACTCAGTAAACATTGGTGAAGAAGGATGGCATCCTTGGCTTCTATCCAGTCATATCACACTCCTTAAACTTCAGTGTGTACATGCATCACCAGGGGATCTGATTCCAGGGAAGTTTACTGTATAGGGCAGGTTACAATACTGTAGGAAGAGCCCAAGACTGCCTTTCTGGCAACCTCCACGGGGTCTCTGATGCTGCTTTTCAGGAACCTCGCACCGAATAGCAAGGCATTAGAGGGTCAGGTCACCACACAGCTTTTACTGCTCTCTACTTGGTAATGAAGAGGCATTAGCAGCTGTCTTCCAGAAACAGGATCGCCATAAGAAGGCATCCTCAGTGCAGTGCAGGGTGTGATGAAGTTTGCTGGAGGGATCTCTTCTCAATGAGGAGGCCTAGTGGTGCAGGTTGCATGGCCCTGGAATGCTAATGTTGGCAGTTTTTCTTTATGCTATGGCAGCACTAGCAGAAACCATTATGCTGCTAAATGAATTATACACAGTGAGATAATCACAGGCCTCCACTGCCAATGGGTAGCTCCCACTGGAATGAATTTGGAGAGGGAGAGTATATTAAAAAATAGCCAAACTGCAGAATAATGTGTAACCAGAGATATTCTCAAAATGAGCCATAAAAGGATGTTTGGAGAAAGTTAAATTTTAAATATTTGCTCTCACCCTGTGGTGTGGACTCCCTAGAAAATGGAGAATACTATCCCTCTCCATGTACAACTCTCCCCTGGGCTGTGTTCAGTAAATATTGTTGTTTTGTCTCCTTGATTTGGTAAGGAGCAAATCCTGCTACAAGTTTTAACTTGCTGACTTGAATTTTCATAGGATGATCATAATCAGGTCCAGCTGATAGCAGGAAACCCAATTGTATTCTAAATTGGATCCTTATTATGTTAGAAGAATAAATGGTGGTGCTCCTTGGAATACGCAAGGACCAAATGTTTGAGCTCAGAACTAAAAAGATGAATCAAACAAAAATTATGGAGCAATATAACTCGAGGAATTCAGGACATAGTAAAATTTAAGACCTAACTTATTTTCAGGAAGTCATTGTTTATTTTGACTTTGAAGTCATTGTTCAAAGGCAGAAATTAGAATTTATGGCATAGACCACTATGTTTAAAAAGGAATTGTTGAGTAGAATTGTAGATTAGTTTTCTCAGCATCAAATAGCTTTTGAAAAGGATTGAAGGAATGTATAACTCCTAAATCAACTATTTTTCACTTTTCATCTCACTCAACTTTCATGACAAATACGATGCAATTGGCACAATGCATATTAAATTGTTCCAACAAATGATGTGTTCAGCTGTTCAGCTGTAATTCACCCAGTCTGTCCTTGGATGTTTATTTTATTGGACTAGGGGTGGGGGACAGAGGAGGTTATTCCAGGAACATTATTATGTGTGCACATGCACCTGTTTGTTCCTAATATTGGGGTGTTTTGAAAACAGACTATGATGTTGAGAAAAGCCTGATGTTCTACTGACTGAGTTATTTGGGCTCTTATGGTGAGAAAAGAAAAGTGATTTTGTAACACAAGGGCTTAAGTTCCAAGCTTTAAGCTTTTATTTATGGTAGGTTGATAATGATGAATTCATCTCTCTTCCACTTGATTTTCCTCATTCAATAAAAATGCAAAGTTATCTCACTCAGTGTTTATGGCTCACAAATATAATTTACAAATACTTTGTGAGTAAGGTTAAGAAAAGGTGAAGGCATCTGGTTTTCACAACTGGACAGACTTTACTTCTTGAGCAGGCCTATCTTTTTTTTTTTTTTTTAGATTAGGTCTTGCTCTGTTGCCTAGGTTAGTCCTGATCCTGCGAACTCAGGCTATCCCCAGCCTCAGCTTCCCAGGTAGCTGGGATTACAGGTACCTGCCTGGGATTACCATCCCTGACTGCTTTTTCAAGACCAAGTCACCCTATGTTGCCTGGGATAATTTTGAACCTGCAAACTCAAGCAATCCCCAGCCACTTGCCTCCTAGTGCTTGGATTACAGATGCATGCCACTATGCCCAGCTAAGAGCAGACCTATCTTGACTCCATTCTTTGCAGTGTGGCTTTCGTGATTCTGCTGTTTTTTCCATAATATTTCTTATCTTCTCACTTATCGTTTCCCTAATTATTATGCACACAGATTGACTCCATTTCCTGGAATATCATCTTTGCAAGTGCATGAATGTTTGTATTGTTCACTGATGCATCCACACAGCAGGAATAATGCCTGCATGGCTCTTGCTAGGTTTTCAATGAAGACAATAGTACATTCTTTTGAACATTATTTATTTTTTTTAATTTTTAATTTTAATTTTTGTATATTTTACAATATATGATTGTATAACTTCTAATCCCCATGGGATACCCCCCCCCCCCACATCTCCCCTGGTCTCTGCCTCCTTTCTTTTTGCTGTTTGTCCTTCTTTAGTCCTTTAGTCTTTTCTTTTTTTTTTCTTTGATCCATTTCCTTGTCCTTGATGATGGTGCGATTTCCCCGGACTTGGTAAAACGTGCTGTTTATCATTCCTGTACTGCTTTTGGAGCACCTTAGGTCTTGGTGGGTCTCATCTCCGCAGTCTGTGCCTCGTTTTGTTGCTCTTTCATTCATGCTTCAGGTCTTTGGCTTTGGGGGCATGACTCCGCCTTATATTTTGGAAGAGCAGATCCTCGAAGGGACATCCATCAGCTGATGGTAGTTCTCCTCTCTTGGGGCTTTGCTGTGAGGCCACTGCCATTAGAGAAGCCTCTTCTTTTTGAGTCTGGGTCTTGCTATTTTTGCCCATGGAGCCGCAGGCTACTGTTGCCCGAGTTATCACAGACTCGAGCAATCCCCTGCCTCAGCTTCC
>PVHY01017140.1:0-32107 GCA_004024945.1 Uropsilus gracilis
ACTCCATGTTTGGGTCACGGTGGGGGAGGATGTGAGGGGCAGCTGAAATCTTGTACTTTAGATCTTAGTGATCCGCTGCCCCTGAAGTACAGGGCTACCACACCCCTCCGGGTAGTCTCAGGAGTCATTACTGCAGCAGAAATAAGGTCAATGCCTCGCTGCCTCTGCCTCCCCCACCACACTCTGGCTCCATCACCCCCACCCAGCAGGCTTCAGAATGTGAGCAGTGCTGTCTCCCAGCCCTGCTGACCTCTGGGTCACTGTTAAGCGGTGTCTTTCTAGCCCACCGAAAAACCCACCCTGCCTCAGACCTGTGACCCCAGCACCCTAAAGCCCCGGGTCCGGTCAGGTTGACCTGATGGGGTATGTTTGGCAGCTCCTGCTCCCTGCTCCCCGGCGGTGTGGTGAGTGCCCTGGGGATACAACAGGGGACTCCAGCTCGACTCCCTCTGGGCTCTCCACGTGGCCTGGAGCCTTGGCTTCAGGGCAGCAGGTGTTCGTGGAGGTGATGCACGTGAACTCCATCTTTTACAGGTAGCAGCCAGTGGCACTTATTTACAGTGGTGCACAAACACCACTGAGTCCAGAACCTCATCGCGCTGAAAGAAAACAGCTCTCACCCTGCCAGCTCCTGGCAGACCCTGTGTACCCCAATCACTCTGCTCAGATTCCACCCACAGGGTGCTGGGTGGGAAGGGCAGCCAAGCCCAGTACGGTGCTCTTCTGGTTCCTTGCGGCTGCACCGGGTGAAGAGCCCATCCTGTCTATCATGCCTCCTTTGGTGGCCCTGGCTTGGCCCCCCTCCAGCTGCCTGGGGAAAAGTTGCCATGATCACGTGTGGCCTTGTGTTCTGTGCATCACCCTGTGGTGGCTCCGGTTTCTCCATGCGCTCACCACTCTGGCCATCTGCCCTGCTTCGCTCATCCGTGTTGCAGTGGAGGCGACCAGCCCGACTTTTGCCCACTGGACTGGCGCCCAGTGCGCCCTCAGCACAGGTGGAAGGCTTGTCTGGCCTTTCATGCCCCACCTGGAGCTGGGGGCCCCCACTCCCGCCACCCGCGCCCTCTCATCTGGCCTGTGACTGCGACAGCACCTGGGGGTGCCTCTGAGCAGCAGAGGTGACTCTGACTTTTCCACGCCCTCAAGCGCCTCCCAGGCTTCGTGTGGACTAAGACGTACACAACCTGAGGGCTCCCCTTAGGAAAAAATTTAAAAATGACTCTCAGGTTGGAGCGAAAGGTGCATATGGAATCGAATGAGAAATCACAACAAATTACGCATTTTTAAAAGTCGACAACTAGCCAACCGGCAGAAGCACCCAGAAGACCGATGGCATCGGTGGCTGCAACAACTGGAACATCTCCGTCCTGCAGTTTGACTGCAGACCTGCCCACCTGCCCACCTGCCCACGGGCACGAGTTCCCAACAGCAGGTCAGAATAAAAATATCCTGCCAGTCTTCCTCCAGCATGGCTGATCAGAACGCGTGTTTAATTATTGGTCCTTTAAGTTTCTCCCTGCTGGGTGTGGTGGCGCGTACCTGTAATCCTGCTACCTGGGAGGCCGAAGCTAGGAATCACTTGAATCCGCAGGTTTGAGACTACCCTGGGCAACAGAGCGAGACCTAGTCGCAAAAAAAAAAATCCTCTCATGCTCATAACTCGCACTGACACAGACATAAAGTTTTAGAGCTGCTGTCACAGTGGGAAAACCGTTACCAAATTCCTTTCAGGTGGGACCGGAAGATCCCCACCGCAGCCAGAATTCCTAGACAGCTCTGCAGTTTTAAGGGCGGTGAGGCTGGCGTAGTCCCCCCAGAGCAGACTTCTATTTTGAGCAGGCATGGACGAGAACTGAGCCCTCCTTTTTCAAGTGAGCGCGAGAGGACACAGAATTTTCCACACACTAAGTTCTGGTCTCATGTCCTTCCACAATGCATGTCCCTTCCCTGTGCCAGGTTCCGGAGGGCGAGTCCATCCTAGCGCCACAAGGTGCCACAGGGTGGCCGCAGGAGTCTCACTGGATAGAACCTCTGCCCCAGGGGGACCATCGGTAGTAAGCCAGCTGAATGAGGAAGGACTGCAGACCACTCGAACTCCAAACCAAATGTCTCCAGCTCTACTTCCCCTTAGTCAACTCCCCATAATGGCCGCGTGTCGTCAGCGCCACACACAGAAGTGTCGTGCGGCAGAGGGGCGCTGAATTGAGAGAGGGCAGCCTGACGCCACTGCAATTAAAGAAGGCCGCTGGCAAATCTCAGGGCCCTTGGGACATGAGGACCCACACTCCAGCCGCCGCAGGGAGTGGGGGGAGGTTTGGTGAGGGGCTCAAGCTAAAACTTCATCTGTCAGTCCAGTCCAGTTCTCCACGAAACCCTTCGGTTCCCACTACGTACCTCCAACACCAACGATCCTGCATCCAGTTGCAAGAAAATAGTGCTCCTGTGGGTCCCAGGGCTCCCGCTGCCCCAACCAGGCCTGTTCCTCACCAGCACCTCAGACGCATTCCCTCTCCCACGTCACCCACTTCCGCAGCTGGGTCACTGAAATGTCTTCCTGTGCAGAAATAAGCTCTCGTTCGCACCAGCACATCCCACTGCTGCCCATTTCCCTGCTTCTATTACAGAAAACTCTTGCAAGAGAGGCTCCTGGAAACAGGTTTCCCAGTCTCTCCTGGCAATCCCCGGATGCCGGGGCCCCAGGCAGCACCTGCACTAGCAGCCACGCCCTTCTTGAAATGGGGGAACTCCACTTTCCCTCACAATTCCTTCCTTTCAGCAGCGTCTCCTTTGCGGTGCCTCTTTGTCGCCCGGACTTGTGGCCCTGAGATATCCCAGGCACAGCCTCGGCTCGTTTGCTCAGTCTACACCCTCTGCCTTGCCCAGTGGCTGTCAGGCTGGCTTCCACCAGAACCTGATGCTGCAACTCAAACATGCCTACTCCAGTCAGGGTTGAGAGCCTCCCGCACCTTTCATCTGGGTGACTACACCTCATTGTCTGTCCTGATCTGGCCCCCAAACCTGCCTCGTTCCTCTCAATGGCATCTTCATGCAACCTGTTGTTCAGGCCCAAATCAGGCAACCATCCTGGTCCCTCCCCATCGCCGACATCCCACCTGCCAGCAACTCCTGATGCCGCCGTCTCCAGTTAGTGTGGAATCTCTTCTCACCGACTGCCCTTTCTACCTGAGCTCCCGGTCATCAAGTAGCTTCCTTCTGGACGTCAGCTTCCAGCCCTGGCTTCCAGTTTCCAGAATGTGGCTTTCAGGTTCTCCACACAGCAGGTGTTTCCTAGCTAAAACCCTGGATGGCTTCCACCTACAGAAAGGTTGAGCCTGCACTTTTTAAACACCCACCACTCACTTCATATTGCCATGTTTAGCCCTTATGCACGCTCCTTATTTTTGGCTCCCTCCTCCCAAGGTAGGCAGTATTTCCAGTCACCACTGTTCCCCCCAACGCCTGCAGTGCCCAGACTGAAAAGGGTGACAGGGTATATACCACCAGGTCTCTAAGGTGTCTGGTGGGGCTCGGCAGGTGTGAGCCCGGAGCTCCTGGCTTTGGGCCCTTGTCAGCATCTTGTCACATGGGATGGGTCCCTTCCCTTCTACCCTGGAAAGCCCGCCCTCACACCGGCCCTAGTTCCTCCTGCCTGGTGGGTCTGACCCTGTGGACTCCAAAGACCACACCAGTCCCCCGTCCCAGGGGGCCACAGCCTCATATTGGATCCTGTGGCTCTACAGATTCCAGAGCCCTGAATAGTTCCCCCCTCAATCAAGCCTAAATTCCGTCCGGCCAACAGTTTAGGCTCTGCCCTCCCCTGGCAAGAGACGACAGGATCACTGGAAAAAGTGGAGCAGTAGGGGGATCCAGAACCACCTGTCTAGTTGGTTTCCCAAGCCCATGAACCCAACCAACAAGGTCCCCCACCATGCGAGAACATGAGGTTCCAGTCTTTCCCGCTTATAAGCAACCCAAACTTAAGAGCCCGGGGGCTGCTAGCCTCCCCTTCACTTCCTGAGGGGGACCCAGTGCTGGGTAGGCCTAGCCCCCCACCTGTGTGCACGGCTGGAGCAGCGTCTCCACGGGAAGGGATGGTGTTTATTTCTCTTGCATAGACCTCCACATTTCTGAGTAAGACGTTCCTATTGCTCTCCTTAATTCTCAGTTTCAAACATTTGTCAATGACAGGGAATTAGGTCTCTTACACGCTACCGCTACACACAAACACTCTTGTGCTCATAGCTCTCTAGCATTAGTTTTTACCAGATCAATGATCATCTTTAAGTGTTTACATTATTTGAATATTCTTCACAACTGAGTGACACAGGTCTATGCTTCCTTTCCTTCAGGTTTTTTACTTGGTATTGTCTGTATTTCCATTTGCTTAATTTTTTAACCAACTCAAGATTCAAGCCCAAACCCTATGAGTAAGTGTAAATCAAGAATGGACACTTTGGGATTAAAATAATGTGAAATATATATATATATATAAATTATTTAATTAAAAAAAAAAAAGGATGGATACTTTGGGCCAGGCATGGTGGCTCGTGCCTGTAAGCGGCAGCCTAGGAAGCTGCGGCCGGGGCCAGGGATCACGGTTCGAGTCCCACCAAGGGCACGTAGTGAGACCTAGTTCCAAAAAATAGCTGGGCGTGGTGGTGTGCGCTGGTAATCCCAGCTACCTGGGAAGCTGAGGCTGGGGATTGCTTTAGTCTGTGGTACCCCCGGGCAACGAGAGCCTGCGGTTCCACGGGCAAAAATAGCGAGAACTGGTCTCAAAAAAAAAAAAAAGAAAGAAAGAATAAAACAAGGCTGGACATGGTGGCACATGCCTGTAATCCCAGCTACCTGGGAAGCTGAGGCTGGGGATTGCTTGAGTCTGTGGTACCCCAGGAAATGTGAGCCTGCGGTTGACTCAGCAGGCCCCCTGCCCGGCTCACAGTGGGGTCCTTCTGGGCAGCTCTCCATCATACTTGGCCCAGGCTTCCAGGTCTTGGTCAATACTTTGTCTCTTCCTGGTTCCTCTTTCAGGTACTGACAGTGGAGGCACATCTCACAGCTCCTGCAGACCGTTCTTGATATTTCTTCTGCTCTGGTGCCCCTCTGGGAGCCCGTCTCCAGAGCAAGTGGGCTCTTGGTTTCCCAGGCTGACCTCTGCCTGAAGACCACCTCCCATTTCCAGGAAGTGCTTTACTGCCCCCAAGCCCTTATCTCTTCACCTACCCCTTCTTCTTGCTTGAGACTCCTGTTGGCACGAAAAAAAGCTTCCCCGGTAAATGGGGAGATGCTGAGGCAGGAGATGCTTGACCCTACTGTTCCTGACCAGGAGCACAGGACCCACACAGCCCCCAGAACCCAAACTCTTTGCCCATCTGCTTGTTCACCTGCTCTGTGTACCTGGGATTTCCTTGGGGGTGTTTCGTGTCATCTTCGTGACAAACGCATGGCCAGTATTTCTGCTGTGAAGGATATCCGCAGGGTGAGCGCCGGTGCTCGGCTGTCACCCACTAATCTTCTAGATAAGTTACGACGCATCAAGTGTATCTACGTCAAAGTTCACAGGCGTATACCATTCTGATCCTCCCTCTGGGGAACCTTCATCTTCCTTGCCCTCCTTGGGTGGGGTTCGCATCATCGAGATGCTGCCCCTGCTCCAGAAGCCACAAATACCAGCCTACATCAGATGGGCGTTCAGAGCTTCCTCATCTATGCCAGCAAAAGCTGGGCCCAGGTGGCAGAGCCACCACAGAAACCAGGGGAATAGCTGCTTAACCTGGACACCAACCAGTATGTGATCCCTGACAATGTTCAGGGGTTCTCTGCACACAACAGCCCCCCCCCTTAAGTTTTTGGCAGGGAGACACATTTACTATTTTTCTGATTTTAGTCAGTATCCAGGTGACACTGAGGAGAACTGGTGAAACAGAGAAATCCAAACTTTCATAGGATTGGTTTAATTTTTTTTTTCAGCAGGAGAAAAAAAGAATAAAATTACAAGATTCTTTTAATATTTTCACAATGTTAAAACTAAAACTGAGCGCTAGGCTATGTGTGTAAGTAAATCTAGAACACAAAAGGGTTAAATAAGATTTTCTCTCTTAAAGATACAAGAATTTAAGCTTTCCTTACATTTAACAAACTTCACAGAACAGACACTGCAGGGAACAAGCCCTTCCTCCCCCCACCCCCCGCTCTACCATCAGGAAGTGAACATGGGCGTTGATCCCTGTGCGCGGCTGGGCTCCCCAGAGAGCCTGCTTCCCCACCACTGCCTCCACGCGGCAGCTGCTGGGGCCTGAGGAGGGCCAGAAGGGCGCATGGGTGGCGTCTTCAGGATCAGAGCTTGGCAGGGGGGCCTCGGTGGGGCGCCTCACTGAGGATGGCCAGGTACTGGCCAGAGGGTCGTGGCTTGACAACAGTGGTAAACGCAGGCAGACCTGGCCCCTCTGCCCCGGGCTGCCCTAGAGAGAGACACTGGTCTGGGCCCTGAAGCAAGATTAAGGCTGGAGATTTTGCAGCGGATTCCATCCTGGTGGGGGTGGGGTGGAAGGAGGAAGTTAGGAAGAGCATGATTTTGTATTTCGGATCAAAAAACATTTGTACTTGCAGGTTCAGCTGATAATTTGCAGAAAGAGTAAAACTGTTGTGGTATAAAAGGGAAAGTTGCTGGGTTAAACTATTCCAGAAGTCTGTGTGTGGGGACATTCACACTGCCTCAACAGGATTCACCTCCCCTCACCAACCTGCATCAGATGGGGGCTGTGGGGCCATTCACATCTGCTCAGGTTTTCAAGGGACTTGTCTCTCCACCCCATTCACACCTGACTGGTAAGGACTTCCTATCAGCCCCTTCTCCACTGGCCTGGCCTGAGCTACTGCAGCTATGGAACGTCTCTCAGCCCATATGAAGAGGCACAGGTTGAGAAATGGGCCCCCCCACGCCCACCTGCCAGAGCACATGTCTCTCTAGGAGCAGGGCCACAGACCGTAATTTTGGTGAGCACAAGCCTGCTGTCCCTGGGAAACATGCGGCCTCCCCTGACTAAACCCGCCAGGTGGGAGACGTGCACTGGCTGTGCCTGGACTACAGGGCACAGAGAGAGCAGGGGCGGAGGCCACAGCATCATCCTTCGCCCTTCCAGGGGCTAAGCAGGCTCACGCAGGAGAGGGCGGGCTCTGGGCAGCAGCTTCCCTAGCTGATCCCCAGCACGTCTACTGATTCCTGTCGGCTATGAAACATGTCTTAAAAATTCCCAATATAGAAACCTAGCTGCAGAGGCCAGTGTGCAGACCCGGTGCAGCTGCTGTGCTGCAATTAGCCTTATTAGATCAATCGCCAGATCCCTGCACTTGGCAAATGGCAAACCAGAGCCAGTGGGATCCAGGTGCTCTCCTGGTCGCTTCTCATGACCATGGATCCTGTGTAGAAAAGGTGGGTGTCGTTCGTGGACTAGTCTTGAGTGGAGCTAATTTTCAAAGTGAGGTTACTGTTTCTCCTCATGTGATGAGAGAGTTTTTCCATAGCAAGTCGGTAAAAAATTTTCATAAGAACCTTCCCTCCCCCACCCCAATTTCCAGCTCTGTGGGAGGGAGCAAGGCCACCACCCAGCCCAGCCACATGCCAATCTCAGCAGCATCCTGTGGCCAAGGCACGCGTGGCCATCAGGCATCCTGGCTACTGGGACTAAGGATAAGTGAAGAGGTGAAAGGCCGAACATCAGAGTTTCTGGCAAAGCCATGTGCGTCGTGGGGACTTTAACATCAGCTTCTATTCCTCTATTAACTCAGCGTCTCCATCTGGAACACTTTCCGCTTAAGGCTTTTTATAAGTTTGACTCCAGCAGTGACAGGTATGTGTTGTTTTAAATCCACTAGCCATGCTCAAAAAAAATATTCTTCATGTTTTAATTTTATACAATGGCTAGCAGGCACCTTAGTAACCAGCCAGAAATCAATTTCAACCACCATCAACCCCTAAACTACAGTACCAGGATGGCTGGCTAAAGAAAGGAAACGGACTGGCTGTAGTCTGACGCGTGCCCAGTACAAGGTGTCTGGCTGACTTTGTCCTAAATAAGGCTAACATTAGTGAACTAAGAACAGCGTCACGTGGTGGCCGTGCCCGGCCTTCAGGAGCACCCCTCCCCGATGCGCTGGCAGGAGCGCCCCACTTTCCGGTCCAATTTCACCATTTTCATGATGGCTTCCTCTCGACCACGGCCCATGTGGTCAAACGTACAGTCGTGCTGCTCCGGGAGGCGATGTAACATACAGAACACGTAACCTGCGGCAGGGAAGAAGTGGAGAAACGCATGGTCAGGGTGGCCTCCAAACACTGAAAGCCTGGTTCTTGGTCTGGTGCAGAGGGCAGGAGGGGCATCTCACTAAGCAGACAATGGTCACTGTGGACTGGGCACTTGCTGCTGGGGAGTTCATTACAGCACTCCCTTGCCACTTTACCCAGCGTGCCAGCCATTCCCTACCTACCTCAGAGCTCATGTCCTCAGAAGGTCTGAGGGACTCGAGTCCTGTCTAGAGGGTACCTCTGCATGTGATGCTGCTCCTGTGGGGACTCCCCCTGAAGGTCCCATCTGTCGTGAGATACACACCCTTTCCTGGGAAATGAGTGGGTTCTGAAGCCCTTCTCTTCCCAGGCACCCCACATCAGGAGCGCACAGCTTGGCCAGCTCAGCAGCTTCTCTGGCCTGGTGATCAATATTACCCCACAAGACCCCTTCACTACTGAGGTGGGGAGGGAGCAGGGTGACTGTGGCTGGAATTGCATTTTACCTTTTCTACAGCTAGGGCTTGGGGGAATGGTGGGAATGATCAAATTTACCCCACAAGTGAAGGGAAGCTCTCAACGGAAAACGGATTATTTCAAGTGCTGGAAAAGGTATTACAAAAAGAAAAGGTTGGAAACATTAAGATTTAATCATGATCTCAAAGGAGAAAAGACTGCTGCTCCCATCTCTATGTCATAGGTAGGAGGTTGAAGCCCCCATACTCAGGGTTTTCCACCTGCTCTATCCCTCCCAGTAGCAGGGGATGCTGAAGCACAAGTCGTCCCTGTATGGAAGACACTTCAGAGTGAGGAACTGATAAGAGTGGTAGAAGAGAGGCTTGAGGAGAGGTTGGCAGATCAGGAAGGTGAGTCCCTCTGGGTAGGAAACAGTGAGAGAAGGTCCTTGGGGAGCCAGTACAGAGGCTCACAGGATGAATGGGAACTCAGGGTGTGACCTGTTCCCTCCCCACTTCTGCCCAACTTCCAGGAATGCTGAAGATGCATTTTCGTATGGGAACCTGATATCCCCTGGATCTGTCTGACCTCCTTGGGAAGGGGAGAGCTGATCTGGGCTGGGAGGACAGCCGGCATTGGCTGGTTAGCTCCTCACCACAATCTAGTCCTGTTGGTTGTAAGTGGTACACCCCACAGGCCTAGACAGGTTCACAAGGTCGGAGGTCAATCCAAATCCTTTTCCAGCCCTCCTCTCCCTATGCACTGGAACAGGGCCCCCAACAGCCCTGCCAGGTCAGTAAGCTCCTCATTCATTCCCCAAGCAAATGGTGTCTTTTCTCAGAAAAAGGTTTCTTTTTCTCAAACCTAGATCACGACAGCCAGAGTGAATTGGGAGCCACCCCTTCACAACCAGCTCACCAGCCTCAATTTCTTTTTTTCTTCATGAAGGGGAGAAGTAATGGTTTTAGTAGAAGCAAAAACTAAGTAGCCAGGATGCTCAGCAATTCCAATAGCCTTAACTTTTAAGATTAACTTCAGCCAGAGGAAATTATTCAGCACCATGAAGCCTTGCGCTAACGCTGCACATTGGCACATGCACGCTGCCTGGGGGCCTGAGCGATCAGGCCAATCCTGGTCCATCCATTGTGTGGGAAAACACATTATTAACTGTTTCCCAGGGAGAGCAGGGCAATATGTTTGACTCTAAATTGGGGTTGGGTTTAAGGAAGAGAACAGAGATGAAATTTTTGTCTCCTGAGAAGCCGAGCTCCCAGTTGGTCCAAAAGCAAAGTTAAGATTAATGAGCTCATGTGTTATATTTACTGATAAGTTCATTACTCAGAGATATTGGATACCAGTTGTCTTTCTCCTAAAGGATTTCAAAGCACAAGTGTGGATGGCTTCACCATGCACCCTCCAGCTAATAAACATGACTCTTTTGTTGGAGCTAAGTCCACCCAGTGTAGGAGAACCTGCTGCCATGTTGGGGCCTGAGGTGGAGGAGGAGTATGGTGGAAGGAAGAGTCTCTGGATATTTCTGTCATGAAGTCCTGTCAGATTTCTAGCCCTTCAGCATCAATAGTAAGAGATGGAGCACATGGCTGCCCTTCCCTTTCTCTAAGACACTGGGAGTGATGCAGGAGAAGGTCCCTGGGGCGCTCTTCTCTATGATGAATGGTGCTAGTGGAATAAAAGCAGCAGGAAGTAACAGGAAATGGATTACCTCTGAAATTAACTCAGCCTGGCTCAGCCTAACACCTCATTAGTCAAAGGCAGGCTGGGGTAGATGGGAGGTGCCAGCTTTGCCTCCACTTTGCTTAGCTTGCCTTCCGTCAACTGGGGAAGCCAACTCAGGAGCTAAGGATCCAGGTGGAAAAGCAAACAGGGACAACCACAGCGACTTTTCCACATTCTCTACCGACCCAAGGATTTCCCATCCAGTGGACAGTACCTTATTTCTCTCCCCAAGTTCTCTGTACATCTGTTAGACAAAGCCTAATGCTTGGCTTTGGTTTTTTGAAAGGTGAAAGCCACTAAATAGCAGCTAAATCTTGGGAGCAGAGCTGGTAGCACTTAGAATATATGGTGTTATTAACTGACTAGGGAAAAGTCTTAAAGGGAAATTTTGGAAAACTGACTTCTCACGATGCTGCACTGAGGTTATGAGATGACATAAATTAAGCTCAATTTCTCCTCCTGTCAGGCTCTCTCACCAAAAGGAGTTACATGCTGGAACTTGTCCCAAGTGCTGAGTAGGTACTATCCACTGACAGCAGCCAATTGGGCAAATGCATTTCAGTGTGAGTAGCTGTCCTGGGGACAGGGAGTGTGGGTGGGAAGTATGATGGCTAGGGTGACTATTTTTCTCTTCATACCCATAGAACTGTTTCCAGAAACGGCTATGAGTGTCATGAACTTTCAATTACTCTGAATGAGTTCTGGAGACTGAGCTGGGTACAGAAAGAGATAAGTTTATAGAAGATGACTGTTCTTAATTTCAGTGATAAACACAGTTTTAAAGCCCCAGGGGATCTACAGCCTCCCTCTTGGCTCCACCAGCTTCAACTTTCTCTACTCCATTCCTAAGAATCTATTGGGCCCTCCTGGATTGGTCAAAGAAGGCAGAGTCCAGAGGGATGAAGACACAAAACCCCTGTTTTGTGTCACAGATCTACTGTGACACAGATTAAGGTACCATGTAATTTTTTTTCCTGGCCTAAAAAAATAACACCAAAACTGAATTCATTCACCCACATACAGTTAATCCACTTTTCAGGCTCATAGTTCAGCAGCATGTAGTTTTAAAGACAATTCTAATATAATTTTGCTTACAATACCTGTATACCAGGTACTATATACCAGAAGGGCAGGACACCATAAAAGAACACTAACTGTTCCTCACTAAGAAGAAACAGCCAGGGCAAATTTTTTAAAAGTATTATTTGCCTGCAAAATGTAGTCTAACCTCAGTCTTTTTCCTTGCCACCTGGCCCAAGACTGGCTGTCCTGTTTCTAAGAGGCCTGGATTATTGGTAGTCCATGAAATACCGGCCTCTGTGGCTGCCAGGGAATCTACACAAAATATCCAAAAACTTGTGAGGAGTCTCTCTGCATATCAGCACTGTAGAACATCTGGAATGAGCCACTGATGTACAAAAGAAGGTGAAGAAGCAGCCCACATACAACTTTGTTCTATGGTCTGCCCTTCCATGTCCCTTTCTGCTTGCTATTACCTGGCTTTGGACACAGCCCATCCTGGGCATGGGAAGAGGGAGAGGGGCAGTGAGAAGGCCCAACTGCAGAAGGTGGTACTACCTGGCCCCCTGCCAACTGAGTTGGAAGATCTCTGGAGTAGTTCTGGCAGGTACACCTTCAGTTTTAAAAGATCTTCAGCTGAGTAGGCAGCATAGGGAAGGGAGGAAGAGGATGCCTAACCAGAAGCCACAGGAACTGAACCATCCTGGGGACTCATCCAAGCTTGTGGCTACGGACAGCAAGAGACTGGAGGGCAGGGCTGGGGAAGGGTACAGAAAATTTCCGACTCTGCCACCATCAAAGACACAAGATTATAGCCTATGGCAAAAAACAAATTCAAGACCTATCTAACCTTCAGTACACAAGGACCTCATGCGAACGAGAGATGCAGAAGACAGCATCCAGTACTGAGAGGTAGGATGTGGGAGGACAGGTATTGCAATGGAGGCCATTCATGGGTAGAAAGAAACACATCCGGATGTGACTCTCCTGATGTATGTGGCCCTGAAACATTGTATGTCCCACAGACCTGAAGATGCCCATACCCACTGGACTCTAAAAACACATTCCTAGCAGAAAAATGGTACTGAGGTTCATTTTCCCTAAAACTCTAGAGATTTGACATCAACAATGCTTGTCTGGTGGGAACCAAACTTTGACCTGACTCTTCAACTTAGAAAGTTAACAAGTTGTTTATACAATTCCATTCATAGGCTCCCACCTACTACTAAACCTCACTTCTGTTTACACAGTGAGGGGCCTGGGATATTTTGAGAGTAAACACACAAGAAAAACAGTGCACAAACAGCATCATTAGGTAAAGATGACATGGCACCCAACACCTTGTCTAATCACCATGAAAGTTGTAATATTTCCTGCTGTACTCTTGTTTACAACAATCATTGGCCAACAGACATGCTGAAGTGTCACCCAGAGCTTCAGAAGAAAGGCCTGGTGTTTTCTCTGCCCCTAAGCAATGCTGGAAGGCAGGGTTTTATGTGCATTTGAACAGATGACTGCATCCACCACCAGATCCCTTCCTTCCACTGCTCACCACCACTGCATATGAATACTGTATGGGGGTGAGTGGGTAAAGTGGGTGGGAGAGAATCTGGCAGGGGAGGGAGGGAGCCAATCTGACACCCTGAAGGCCGTGGAGCCCCTGTCTTTGGTTGACTTGATGCCCTGCCCCCCAGGTAAGCACTTCCCTCCAAACCATGAGAATTAAGCAGGGTTTTGAAATTCTTTCTGTGGAATTTCCTAGAGGAAGGCAAAGTAGTGCCAAAAGTTACAAAGTCTGAGCTCTTAATATTTTTATTTCATCCCAGCCAGACAGAGATGTTGCTTATGAGTTTATCTTACAGAAAAAAAAAAACACCTAAAATTGACAAAACTGGGCAGCTCTGGGTTTTTCGAACTTTAATTAGACATTGGTTTTCCTACAGAGTCCCCCAATTGGAGGAACCTCCAAATTGGCTGTTTCAGTCAAGTCACAGACTAGGGCAGGTCTTAGCTCCAGCTTTTGGAGTGTTTTTACTTCACTTGGAAGAAATGTTTTACACTTTCTTACTCATTTGAATTTTAATTGCCAAAGGTTCATGCAGAACCTAAACATACTGACAGGCCTTGGGGACCAAGGTTCTGTGAAATGATCCACTGATGTGAAACCTGAGGTGGCAGTGCAGGTGTATGCTGCCTGTGCACATGCAAGTCTGACCCATGTACATGCCCCCAGCCCTCCCTAGCCAGTGCCAGCTGCAGCCTGGACATACTTATCAGTGTGTCCAGTAATGAGGAAAATCAGAAACTGCTCCTTCAGAAGCAGACAGAGGACCCAAAGCTTCCTGAGAAACTGAGGTAGAAGATCTTTTACATCAAGTCACCAACAGGTATCATTTGCTATCTAAAGTATCTATTTGAAATACAAATGACAAATATACCTGACCCTTCTGTTTCAAATGAGCAGACAAGTTTGCTTGGAAAAAAAAATCACATTTTTCTAGCAAGGTAAAACTTTCTTAAAGTTCAGCACATCTCACTGACCTCATAGCTCATTTGTAAGTACATGTTGGGAACAGCAGGTGACTACAGGAAAGCTTGTTGGAAAGCACTAGCTAGTTATATCCCACCAGCAGCAGCCCTTGGATTATACCATATCCACTGACCCAATGCCCAAGGCAGAACTTGTAGCACAGAAATATATTAAAGGAGCTTAATGCATTTTATTTCCCTGGTACAGGCAAGTCAGTGCAGGTGTTCTGGGAATGGAATGTGTCTGTTTTACATTCTCCTCTATCCCTGGGCTTTGCATGACAGAGGGAAAAGACCATTACGCCAAGAACAGGTCTGAGTCCAGCTCCCTAAGTCGGTTACCACAGTAATTGGTTCAGCTGGGAAGAGAGGAGGTGCAGATGGACACAAGTCAGATGCGCATGGCCCGGGACCCAAAGCCACATGCCGGAGACTCACCAGGTACCAACCTGTGCTGCAAAGTCTTTGTAACACAGACTGATGTCTAGTGATAACTTGAAGAACCCAATCAGCTCCTCAATAATCTAAGAAAACCACACAGAGTCAGTTCTGAAACTGATTTGTTTTTCCTAAAAATAAATTAAAATATCTGTCAGATACAAGTCAAAAGTTAGAACAAAAGGCAGAGTCACAGCCTTGAGCAGTGCGCTCCTAAGGCTGCTGTTACCTGTTCTCAGCAAAGGGCTGCAAGAGCAGTCAGAAGCAAAGGGAAGTGGTGCACACTTAATTTCAAAAGCATCAAGTATCACTACTCTAGGTGTTGTCTTGATGCCTTTCTAAAACAACCCTATCCTTGTGAAAGCTAATGAGCTCTTTTATTGCCTCTGAGATGGTGTTGGTCCTGTCCCACAAAGGTATCTATCACCCAACCTGGGTAACTTCACTTCATCTGACATACGAGAACAATCTTCCCACCCTTTACTTTTGTCTCCAACCAGGAAAAAACTATCCTGTTTGCCACAGCGTGGGGAGGGGGTCAGGACAGGGGAGGAAGACCAGGTCTCAGTACACAAGGAGGAGGAGGCCGGATGATGCAGGCTCCCATTATTCTAGGCTGGTTTATGTAGATGCGAATATAGATTTAAAAAGAGAAAATAAAATAGTTCAAGGTAGTGTGTGTCACAGAAATGAAGACTCACTCTTTCAAACACTGGTTCAGCAGCTGAAAGCAAGTGGCTTGAGTTCCTGGTTTGCAGGCAATTGCTGGGATCTGAAAAACCCTGGGAAGTAGGTGTCTCCTCTTTGTTCCCTCCATCTACCTCCAACCTTTTGTGGGTGTCAGCAAAAGAAAGAGGTAGGGGCAGGCAAGAAACTTCTCTTTCTTTCCATTCTTTCTATCCTCCCTTCATCAGGGCACTTGTTTGTTTGGCCGTCTCTTAGAACACTACTTTGTCCTTTAAAATATTATCTTAGTCTCCTGGAAAATAAGCTCCAAAGCAACAATGGAAGTTAAGAAAAGGGTTTACACTTGCTTTACCCAGGAGCCCAGGGCAAGTTTGGGTCCATAGGGGCAACTCAGCTGCCAAACTGCTGAGATATAACGCACCAGAGAATGGTGGCCTGTTCAGCCATCCCAGTAGGCAAAACTGGCAAGAGCAAGTTTATTAAGTCACACAAATGTTCAAGTGGTAACCAGGGGCATCACACTGTAAATGTCACACATCTCTTTCTAAAACAACACTGGGAAAAAGAGGAACATTCCCCCATTTTTCTCTACTGCCTTATTAATCCACATGCTGGGGTTGTATGGGAGTATAAAGATGATGACCAGAGTTGGGAGAGAGCCATGTCTTGGTCTCAACCCTGCTCCTATGTTAAGTCCTGTAACAAGAAGCTTAAGCTGCTTTATGAATAATCCAGTGAGAAGCTTATGATTTGGAGTAATGCTGGACTCAAGCTCTAGCTGCATGTTTGGACAGCTGTTGGTTGCAGGTAAGTGATTTCACCTTTCTCAGGCTTGGTTGTATCTCTGACAAAACAGGATTGTTATGGGTATTTAAAAGAGCTAGTGCATGGGAAATCTCCAGCATGCAGGCTAATATTAGGGAGGGTTGGCTGTTACTGGGCAGCCACTTCTAGTTGCTGCCCATCCCTCTCATCTTACATAGCACTACTTACACTCCAGGCTTAAAGTCTGGCAGCCCCCATCTTCCTTCCTCTGCTTTCTTTTACTTCTCAATCTAGACTCTGATTCTCTCATCCCTTGAGAAACTGATACTACTTACACTCCAGGCTTAAAGTCTGGCAGCCCCCATCTTCCTTCCTCTGCTTTCTTTTACTTCTCAATCTAGACTCTGATTCTCTCATCCCTTGAGAAACTGATACTAACAAAGGCGAATGAATGTGGAAGTTCACTCCTCTGAACATGTGATGTGCACATTTCCACAGTCCCTCTCCACAAGCCTCTTTGTACAGACTATAAATGCATGGTAAGCGACAAGCCCAGTAAAAATGTCTGTTGAAGATATGCAAATTTTAGAGAAACCTGATTTAAATTTATGAAAACTACAGAGCAGTCTGGAAAGCATTCAGTGAGTGGTTAGGGACACCATGAAAGGGACATGGAAACTTTACAAGGACAGCAGAGAGCAGTTTCTCTGCTCCTGTGGGGCTTCTCCGTAGGTACGGCTGAGATTCTGCAAGCCTCTCACTGGCAGAAGCAGAGCGTGTGTGTTTCCAAGTTTGCTCACGTAAAGGCCATGTCGAAGAGCCCCGCGTCTCCTTCCCTGAGACTGTCAGGCTGGGAACTGTAGTGAAAGGATGAGCCAGAGAAAGGAATGAGCTGCAGACACTCTGCAAACAATCTATGTTTTTCACTCAAAATGTGTCAGTATCACATGCATTTATTTTACGTGCTTCTTTTAAGAATGAAAAGTCTCTCTATATGCTTTCTGTTTTCACCATGGTAACTCAAAAAGGTCATTCAAAGGAGATCAGGAACGTAAGCAAGCTTTCTCTGTTTTCACAACATTTGAGTTTTAAATCACAAGTCCTATAATCTCTCTCTCTGCTTTGTGTGTTTCTGTGTGTGTCTGTCTGTCTGTGGTGGGGGGGAAGACACACCAGAAAAGCTGATCTTGATTCTCCTTGTTTAAAAAGTTAGATTATTTAAGCACATCTCTCTTAGAGGAAACCAAGATTTTTCAGTGGCAGAGTATTTTAACACATGAACACACATGAACCCAAACCTGAAGTCAGATTGGGGTCTAGATGGAATTTAAACTCCTACTGAATAGACTACAGAGCTCCCTAGGATTCCAGAGATCTTCTATCTATATGGAAGGGGGGACCTTCCAGTTGATCTCAGATCCAGTTCCATTTCACTTGGGGTATTCAGTAGGTAGGGATGAGGCTCAGATAGAAAGATTCTGCCAAAACATTAGCCTCTGGGTGTTTGAAAACTACCATGAATGGAGTCGGAACACCGTTCAATCCAGTGGCTCTTTGTCAGTTTTCATGGGCAAAATCTGGAACAGAGGGCTACTCCCAAAGGCTGGTGGACACACTGCTTTCTTTCTCTTTCCGTGGCAGTTCCTCATATCTCCTCTCCTTGAAATGCCAGAATTATATGTATCAGAATTATTCAATGTTATTCTCCTTTTTTTGTACAAGGAGTTAGCTTATTATCTCCTAAAATTTAAAGTTCTAATTATATAACTATCTCTGCCCCAGATCTCTCTTTGGAGCTCATGTCTTTGTATCAATTATCTACTTGGTATTTTCGGTATATCAGACTTAAAGATGTCTTAAATGGAACAGGGCACTTGCGCTTCTCCTTCAGTGTGCCTGATCTAAGAGAATTAAGTAACCACGCAGCAGCCAGTGGCTCATGACACAAAGCTGGAATCATCATTGGTATCTTCCTCATCCTCTACATTCAATTACCCAAGTCCTGTCAATCTTATTTCCCATCTTTCCATCTCTACTGTAATGGCTAGTCAAAGTCACCAGCATTCTCTTGCTATATGCAACAGCTTCTTCTAGGGGGCTGCCCACATTAAACCCACTCTTCTTAGAGCTGACAAAGTGAGTCTACACACCCCTATTTTTAAATCCTTTAGGAGTTTCCAGGAATTACAATAAACTTTACCACCTTAACATGCTCTTGTCCTGGGGGGTCATGCACTCATTTTCTAGACACACTGGCCCTGTTCCCCTCCCAACTAAATTTTTGCTTCCTCAGACCTCATTTCAATGGCTCTCCCACAGGAAGACCTTAGATCCTCAGATTAGGCAAGTACGTAAGCATATGCTTCTATGGCATCTTGGACTTATCATTCAATCACAATTATAATTATGGGTTCATCTGTATAATTTTTTCATTTAACTTGTTTTCCTGGCTTCATGAAAATTCATAACAATTTCAGGAAAGCAACAACCATGCCTTGGTAATTTATCACACAGCCCAGGCCTAGAACAGAGCTTGTTTCATTCAAATCATTTGATGGAGTGAATGGATGAGGTAAGTGACATACTGACTATGTCTCAAACCTCAGGGGACAAATAAAGGCCAGTAAAGAATTCAAGTGGCCAGATTCAACATTCTCACTCTAATCTCCCAGCAACACCTGTCTACATTTCCTTCTTTTTTGAATTACTTTCTCCTCTCCTCTGCGATGAAACATTCCTGACTTTCCTCCCATATCACTGATTGCTACTCCTTAGAATCTGCAACTGGGTTCCCTTCTAAAAACCATCACAGAACACATTTTCTGTATTTTCTCCTTTTTCATCCTCCTTTAAGTAATCTTACCCAGATTCAAGACTTCAAGTATAACTTAAATGTTAACACATCCTGAATTTATTTTTCCTTCCATGAATTCTTTCCCTAAATTCCAAACTCTCATATCCTACTGTATATTTGACAAATATCTCCAACTAGATTGGCTAACAGGAGTCTCTGTGACATGTTCCAAGTAGAACTCACAATCCTTTAACTGCTGTATTATCTCTTAATCATGCCTGCTTCAATGAAAGGAACCACATTTATTCAGCTGCTCAAGTCAATCCAGGATATATTTTCAATTCCATTCTTTTTCTTACTTTCCTACACCAACTTAGTCTTGCAGGATTAACCTCTAAACAATGTTTTCAATTTTCCCTTCTTTTCTCCACCTCAGACAAAGGTGCTGTGGCAGGAAGTGAGCTCAAAAACAATGAGGGAACAGAAAGCAAGCCAGCAGGGCTGGGGTGCAGTGAGGTCCAGCCTCCAGGAGAACTTGACAGAGCCTCCATGGAACTGTTCTGCTTACAACTTTACTGCCCTTCAAGTCTATGTTGTTTTCTCCAGGGCTAGGGGGGAATTTCTTTTGTTTTTGCAAAAATGATCTGAGTTATAACTGTTTTATATTAATTCCTTTTTGAATAGGTAATAGATGACTAGAGAAAATTCAATTTGTATAAAAAGACATTCAACAAAAAGTCTGTTATCCTCCTCAAAAGCAAAATGATCACCAATTCTTATGTGTATTTCAGAACCTAGACACACACATGCCATTTATGTTTATCTCGCAGAAAGTTATTTAAAAGGTGGCTATGAGATCATGTTGCTCCTTTAGTTAAAATCCATCAGTGCCTTCCTGCTATTTTTAGACTAAAATTTTAACTATTTACAAAGGCTTACCAGCTCCCATTCAGCCCCCCACCAGCCTTTCCACACTACTCATGCACAGGGCTCGACCACACTGGCCACTTCCCTGGTCCTCAGATGTGGCAGGTCTGTCCCACTCCAAGGTCATGTCTAGGTATACTTCTCTTAGCTCTCTGAATAGGCAACTCTCTCAGGTCTCAATTCTGTTTCCACACTTCTTCCCAGATACTGGCTTCTCATTCATACTTGAAGAGCCCCCTTGCAGGCCTCATTCACTGTCATTACATCATGGTATTTATTCCTATCCAAATGTATCCTGTTCATCTGTTCCTTTGTTTCCTGCATTTCTCACTCAAAGAATAAAAGCACTATGAGACTAGGGATTCATTCAGTTTTCTGGAACTTAATCAGTAGGGATTAAGTAAGTAGATTGAATGAAAAAAAAAAAAAAAAACTTGAGTCGGTATTTGATTCATTAAAAACAGGAGAAAATTACTTGTAAGTAATAAAAGAATCTTTAATGCCAGTTAACTATGCCTCTAACCCCTCACTCCTGGAGAGGACCACCACCACATAGTCAATTATTTGGATGCATAGGGGTATGGTGAGTTCAATTAAAAATACTGTCCTCTGGCTTTAGATATATGCCATTTCTTTGCAGAAGCTGGTTTATTTTCCCAATTATGCTTTTCTATTGTCATTATTAATATAAGCCTATGTATTCGGAGCTCACTCTGAGAGGTGACCTAGAAATGTCCAAGATGGTATTTGTTGCTCTCCTGGAATTAAAACTTTGCTATAATTCATAATCACAAATGAACAGTGTACAGGCAATGAAGAACTGAACGTAATCACAGCACTGACATTCATTTCCTACTCTACCCTGGCATTTTGGTCAATTATTCCAGATTCTATGGAAAATTAATTCTGGAAAATGGTTCAATTCAAGGAAAAAGCAACTTAATGGATGGAAGAGTATTAAGCCTGGTCCTTTAATTTTTTTGGGGGGGGGGGTTAATTTGTAAATCTGGAACATCTTTCCCTTTTCAGGTCAATCTGTAACACTACAGTGCACAGCTCTGGAGAGCACATGTCATTCTATGTACTAATCACAAGGATGCATAAATGCCAATGTCTGCATTGACTCATAGCTCCCACCTTCCAGGGGCTATGGCTCAAGAAGAGCATGGTACTGTGTGGACAACGGTGGCCTGCTGTTGCAGGTGTCTTTACAATGCAGTGAGGAGGGAGCCTGCTTAGCTCCTCATGACACAAATGGGCTACTTACTCAACTAAGCCTCCTCGACCCAAGGTATCTTCAGTACACCAGCCACTGCTTGCCACCTCCCCCTTATGGCCTAAGGCCTAACAACTCACCTCCTGGACATCAAAAATAGCATCTTAACTAATACTTAATGGGCACTGTTCATTTTAGCTTATACAACAGTTATTAAGGCCCCTGATCAACAAAGAGAAAGAGATCATCCTTCAAATCTCAGGAAGGAACAGGCAGTGGTACCCTCCCAAACGCACTCCATCCTTGAACAAATGCTGCTAAACTCTGATACTCTACCACACTGACATTTTCTGCCTTCCTCCCATTTCCCGACTTTGTTTTTTTATTACTTTCTCTGAGTCCTTCTCCATTCTCTTTCCTTCTTTTTCAGCATCTTTTCCCTCCTTTCTTTGTTTCTCAAGTAGTTTATGGCTGCCTAATTCCTGCTCGAAAGATGTTTTCTGGGCGACAGGTTCAAGAGGAAGGTCAAGTTTGATGATGCTGGTGATGAGTATCCACACCAAACAGCTTTTAAATGTGTGCCTCTCCCTATATGCAAAAACCTACAGGAGGTGCCTTCATTTCTTGCTGAGTTCTACCTACCCTTAAGCACGGATGGGAAAGATGGCTGTAAGAACAAGGTGCTGCATAAAGGTGACCATTTTTCTCAAGAAACCAATTGATTCAAATATTTTAGGTCCTCTCCAATGAATTATAGGACTGATCTAGCCACCCTTTTCAGACTGTGGCCTCTGGACCTTGAGCTAATATTTTATTGTTAGTCAACGTCTCAGATCTGCAATGAGAGAGCTCTACTTTCCACTGAGATGCTACCTCTCAGCACTCAATCCCTGACTATCTACCTCTTCTTTCTTCTGAGTTTCTGGACTTCACGCCTTTCATGGTTTTTCTCTAGGACACATAACCTAGCAACATGAATCTTGGAGACTGAACAGTCGTTGCGCCATCACCACTGGACACTGTGTGAGAGCCAGTAACCCCCCAAACCCTGATTCAGTTTCTCTGGTACAGGGGCTCTAGTTAGTGGGCTCATTTATTGAATTCTATGGAGGCCTTTTATAGATCTTCTTTAAAAAGATAGCCAGACCCCTAAATGCAAGTTCTAGTTTTGAACATTGACTGTAATTATCAAATCTATTTGATAATTACAACAAACAAAAAGATGTGTTGCAATCTGCAACAAACTTAACTCAGATTCATTGTCAGCAACAAGATAGCGAAATTTAAAGCAGCCAGGCTTTTCTAGAGTCTGCATATCAGTTGAGGAGTGAGGACTATCATATGATCTTATCACAACCTTGGTCTGCTTAGGTAAAAGCACTTTCCAAAAGCAGAGACAAACTTCATTGATATTGATCTGTTCAGAGGGAAGGTACTATAAAAAGCTCATCTAATAAATAAAGGATTCAGGGTCCAGTGTCAGAGAGCTAGTGCAACAAGGGAAAGAAGCTATCAGGCTCAAGGAGTCAAAAGTATTTATTGGTCATCTGTGCACTGTTTACAGAGCTCTCTCAAGGTACTGGGTGGAAAAGGAAAAATAAAGTTACTAGTTTCTAAAGACAACTGGAGATAACAATGTGAAACAGCTGAAGGACACAAGAAGCAAACAAGAAATCAACTGCAAATAAAATCAATATGATCCAACTATGTGTAATAAATTGGGAGTGCTAAGGAAAGGTCAACTGAATAAGGTACTTAAAGAGGTAAGTTTTCAAAGAAAATGAGGACATGAATTAGCACTCAGGAGAAAATGGAACGTACACATCAATAACAATTAAGTGCCATTGTATCTTACATTATCTGGTGCAGTAGAATACCAGAAGGTGTCAATACTGGGGACCCTGTCTTCCCAAAGCAACCTCTGCAGGGAACAACAAGAGGTGTATGGAATACAACTTAACACCATCTTAAGTGGCTTCACATAGAAGGTACATTTTTTTTCATCATTCAGTATTCAATAAAAAGCATCTCTGAAATGGGAATGTACTTAAGGAATGGGCAGACACACATGTTGTAGCCATCTCCTCATCTTTAGGGTACTACCATAGGCCAGTTTGGGGACATGAAAAAGTAGTGGGATTCTAGGAGTTCAACAGACCTGTGTTCAAGAGTCAGATGCTCCCTTAAGTATTTTTTAATTACTTGAGTCTTCACTGCTGTAAAAATGAAGTACTATTTGTAAAATAATGCTTTTATAAAGGTCAAATGATAGAAGGCAGGAACAGGCATCCACTATATATAGTAGGTGCTCAACAAAGCTGTTTTCTCTTTTACTCTGAGGATCATGAATTCAGTGGTACAAGGTCCATTCATTCATTCAAATATTTACTATACATCACTGCATACCAAGTACTGTGGTAGGAACTAAGAGTTACTAAAAGGAAGTGATATGGCTCCTGCCCACCAGTGTTTGTGGCTTAGGAGGAAGGACAGAGATATGAGCAATATATCAACAGAGGCCAACCATATACTCGATAGAAGACTTTGGGGTACTTTTAGAAGGAAATTAGCAGGAAAAGGGTTTTGTGGGAAAAAAAAAAAGATACTATGATTTTCTGAAGACCTGTGATGAAAAAAATTGTAGAGAAAAACAATGATTCCAGCCTGGCCTTCCTGTACTCCACCCTGTTCTAGATGCCGCCATACTAGTTCTGTAGTACCTGTGAATGGCCCTGCTACTGTAGACCAGAGGTATAAGTAACCAAAGTTACTGTATTCAATTATCTGATGAGCAGGCTTGTAGGAGAGGAAGAGAATTTATGATGGGTCCACCTGGAGGGCAGAGTAGAGAGGAATAAGGACATATCAGACAAGGAGGCCATTGTATCTCAACGGAAAAGGTTCTAGTGAGTCTCAACTGCCTAGCAATATGTTGCACTTCTGCTAGGCTGGAGATACACATGGTAGCTGGATAACTGTGGGAGCACTGTTTGCTGTGGGCAGCTTCCGCAATGTCAGTTTAAGAGGCAGGACTGGCACCAAACAGAAAATTTCTAAGTATTTTAAGTGCTTGATTTCTACACAGAGTGTGGCAGGTTTATCAGGCAGGAATGAGATTGATAAAATTACATACATTAGGTCTGTGACCTCTTAAAAGCCCATCTTATTCATGTACAAAATGAATCATACTTTTATTTATGCAATTATGGCCATCCTCAAAACTAAATGTTTAATTACAGGTATAGGCAAATAAAATAATTTTGATTAGACTAAACAAGCAGACCTACCTTGACATTACATGTATTTGTCCCATACTTTCCTCTCATCAACAGAAATTCAAAGCAGACAGAATATGTAAAAATGAACAACACTAAGCTCTCTCTCTCTCTCTCTCTCTCTCACACACACACACACACACACACACACAACTGGGAAACCCTCAGGATACATAGTACCTGGCTTCATGGCTTCAAGAATTTAAATGGAGACTCAGACAGTTTCTGGTCACCTATTTTGGCCTGCCTTCAAAACCACCGCAACAGGGTACTTCCCAAAAGACAAACAGCCAGCTCACACAATACCACATGGCTCATTTTTTCTTGTGCGTTACTAATCAGCACTGATTGGATACCCACGTACTGACAGATCACATACCGATATATAAACAGGGATGGTGGGAAATTATAAAAAAAAGTGATCCTGGTCCCTGAGGATTTTAGAATTCAGCAGAAGAGAATAGAGGAGGAAAGGAAGGCATATGTTAAACACTAGGTGAAGAAAACAGAGTTGGCTAAACATCAAGTCAAAAGAAATAAAACCTCTACAATGTAGATCATCTCTTTCAAAATTTTTAGGAATTCCATTTGGTCTTAAATTACTTTTGCATTTCCTATATTAAAAAAAAAATAGCTACCAAGTGCAAGGCATTAGAGTTACTTGAGCAACACCTTTTTATACTTTCTAAAGAAGCATCCTCCTCTATACAAGGACTGTAATGCTGGTCTGAGGCCCACCCTTTTTTAGAAGCACTGCTCAAGAGAGAATCTATCAGGAAGACTGAAATGGGATTATCTGGTAGCAGACACCTTCATAAAATGTACTGAACACAAATTAGTTTTAACTATATATTTAAGGTCTTAGAGAGACATTTTGCCAAAATTTTGCAAGTAAGCTATCATTTTGAAAGAAAATAAAATCCTAGTACTTTGACTATATATTACATAATTTTTACCACAACTAAGTTTAATTATGAGAGAGTTTGCTACATAGGGTCCATATTAGAGTCCCAAGTACTGACTAAGGTTTTGGAAGGCAAACTAGGTGAAGAGTCAGGTGTATTAAATTAGGAAAAAATGACAGGAGATCTTCTGGCTATTTCAGAAGTCTGCTTCAATAAGAAGTTATATCTCAAAAACAACAACAACAACAACAACAAAAACCCTGTAAAAAAAAATCCCCAATCAACCACATATATCTTGCCAGACAAAGAAAAGAACTAACTGAAACCATATTTACCTTTGGAACATGGACAAACAAAAATCAACAGTTCATTTCCTTTTGTAATAATCCAGTTCTTCTCCCCATAAAGAAGTATTCTAAGTAGAGTAACCCATCTAAATAGTTTTAATAAAGTTATTCTTGTGCTGTGATAAGCTGCTAAATTGGGTTACAGAAGTGGCTGCAAACCTGCCATCCAAAATGCCTCACTTCATCAGACAGAGTCTCCTGGCTCATCTGTCACTAGAATATGAGTGGGACTGTGACATAGGTATCAGCTGATGAGTGCTACACATTTTATCTCTTAAAAGTTCATCTTTGATGCTCTTTTTGCTGGAAGAGAGCTCATGTATTTGATATTTCTCTACAATCTTGTCAAAGGACATATGGTAGGTTGGATCTCTGGGAAAGTGCTGAAGTAATGGGCTAAATAGATGGAATTAATGCCACTAATATGTTTGATTTGTCTTACTCTAATGCCACAATTTGCAATTTACAAAGGAGTTGCAGAAGGACTACTCTGGTTCTAGACAAGAAATGTTATACATTAAAATTAAAAGTGGAATAGAGAACATATTCCGGTTTAGCAAAAGTATAATGAGAATAAAAAGGTAATAGCAAAGGGAGAAAATTTTCTTAGATTTTGTTCCAAGATTTCTCATACATTTAACTCTCACATATATACTAATTCCCACAGAAGGGTATTCTGTTTGTTTTGCATTGGGGAAGGGCAGTATATAGATTTTTCTCTTAGGTAATATACTCTCTTTCATAGGTAATATACACTCAGCTGCTGCTTTGGGAATATTGGAAAAATTTATCCTTTCATTTTTTTCATTGACTGAAATTCAATGGAATGAATTTTTTATTTCATCCAAAATTTATTCTTTGCCAGATTCTGCATAAAAAGCAGGAGTTCCAAAAGGGCTGAAAGATTTAGTAACTGCACTCTCCACATAACACAACACAGAACATTTCACCTAATCAGTGAAATGATTTGGTCTTGATAAGAGATCACATGTATTTTTTCTGGACAGCAGGGTTTCCTGACAGAACCAGGCGAGAATTTTGAACTCAGAATAAAGCCTTTTATAAGATCATAATTGCCTTGCTTTATTTTAGACACCTGAGAGAAAGCCAAACGGTTGTGACAGGTTCAAACCACACTTGGATAAGCCTGGTATAATGGACCAGGTTGGTAAATTCATATCATCAACATGCCTAATAATCAGCTCCTTAATCCACTCTGGACCTTAGGAATATCACTGTTGACTCATTGTGTAGTTCCCTGTAATGGCAGGGAGGCTGTAACACATGCAGATTGCTTTTCATGTAGCCAATCAGTTCACAAACTTCCTAGATCATCCCTGTATGAAGATTCAAAGACCTCCTCGGTTTTCCTATGAGCATCATTAAAAAAAAAAAGTCAAACTAGAAGATCATGTTAATCACATTCAGAACTAATGATAGTTTTTCACTGCAGAAGAATCACAAAATTCTACAATGCAGAATCTGGAATTGCTCTTTCTAGTAGTGTCACCTTACTCAACCCCAAGGTTGTAAAGGTCAGGTCAGTTTCAAAACACTAGCTTTGTCTAAGCAGCCCCTCCTCTTTCCACTTCTAAGTTCCAACCTTCCTTTTCTAAAGCCCCAATTGTGAAAGCTTATCTAGTCTTCCAATTGGAATTATTCTTTCTTTCCCCATATTTCTATCACATATAGCTAGCTAGTACCTTGATTAAAACTCTTGTAGCAAGTTGCTCTAAATACCAGTTATTTTATAACGGTGTTTGCCTACCTCTGAAGTTCGACAAATCCCTACTCTGACTGTGTAACCTTGACATCCTTGAACAAGTGATTCTAGGACTAAGGAAATGTGAGGACAAAATGCATTCAAAACATAACTTGATATATCAGAGAGTAGGGGGAAAAGACAGGGATGGAAGGGTGATGTCAAAAGAACATAGTGTGACAGACTTCCACTGGCCAAATCTGGAACAATGTGAGCAGCAAAATAATGAAGTACAATTATCAATGAAACACTACTAAAGAATGTAAGAGTCTATGAGTTCATACCAGCAGTAGATAAATAAATTGGGGAAGAAGTTTCTCACAGAAAAATGTTCAGGCCAAATGGTAAATGGGTTAGAGTTAGAAAATCATTATTTTTGCATCTATCATAGTCAAGAGTGGTTCAGGCAAGAATTGTCAATGGAAACTAAATTTAGGAAACATTTTTGATGGGGAGCAGGCCTTTTACATGGTCATAAAGCACTTTCTCACAGACTGCTTAATGGTTGCAAGAACAAAAATAATATCTATACAGTGCAGGAACGGGACAACACCTTGACAATAGCTCAGTGGATCAAAATTAACATCAGTAATGAAGGTCCAGTATACATCTGCATGTGCTGAATGCTGAACTTAGACAGTAAACTGAATATAACCATGAATAAACAAATCAAGGAATGTTCTATTTCTCCTTAAAAAATTGGAGGGGGGTGTGTGTAGAGGGATATATTACTCAAAATTGTCAATTTTATTAAAAACAAAGAAAGGACATGGAAATATTCCTTGTCAAAAAACTAAAGAAGCATTACAACTAAATGTAACAGTTGATCATGGACTGGATTCTGTAACAGAAGGGGGGAATAATTTTATAAAGAACATTACTGAATCAACTGACAAAACTGGAACATGGATGACAGATTTGATAAAAGGTTTATAGCAGTATGAATTTACTGCAGTTGATAAATGTGCTAGAGTTATATAAAATAGTATCCCTATTCTTAGAAAATTTCCTGAGGTTTATAGGGATACAGGGTCATGATGCTTGCAACTTATTTTCAAATGATCCAGGAAATATTTTGAATTTCCAAATAAAAATATTAAAATAATACCAGTGAACCTTTTCAATTTAATTGTTTAGAATGAGGCCCAGGCATGCTGTCTTTAAAAGCTTCCCTGGAGACTAAGAACTGCAGTGGTTCTCAAAGTATGGTCCTCAGACCCACTGCATCAACATCATCTGGGATACATTAAATGTGCTCCAGAACTGAACCAGAACACCTGGTGATGGGCGCCACAGCTTCCATGGGACTTGAAAGCTGACTCAACTTTGAAACCACTGACACAGACCTATGAGTCACTATGGTTTGTATTTCTAGCTCCTACATTCCCCATAAAATCCGGCAAAAACAGTTTTTGTATAGTCGTATCTCAGTAAAAGCCTAGTGATGGCTCCTATGTTCTCCATAAAATCTGGCAAAAATGGTTTTTGTACAGTCATATCTCAATAAATGTTTGCTAAATATATTTTGACAATGAATGATAAGGCAGAAATTGTCATTAAGGCAACTGGAAATGATAGCATACTCTAAAAGGTACTAGGCTAAAGAATCACTCTGAGTTTCTAAAGTGAATATAAAATTTATTTTGAAAGCAATAAAAGAAGTCTGATTTCTTAGGAAGTTAGTAAAAGCAGAGTTGTCCCAAAAGGGAGCAGATTATACTTTGTTAAGTCACTATCAACTGAAAATATGGGATGCAAGCATTTAGACTTTTATTTAAAAATTAATTCTATGGTTCTAGGAATCAGTGCACTGCGAAAGCCATGCTAGGTGTTTCTTGCATGATATGCAAAGAGAGTACAGTATTCATATAGGTGTAATGTGGCCCAAGTCTGATGAAGATGGCCAGATTTCAGGAAAACATACTCTTAGGTGGTATTTGGAGAGATAAAACTTCTATAATGAGAATGAGCTAATCAATTTGCCTACTGAGTAGACAATGAAACAAAGAAATTAATTTTTCAGCAATTGTTTCTATCTTGAGAATTTAAACTGCTGAGGATACTCTAGGATGCTGGAAATCAACCTATCCTCGCCACATGCCTTTTCGACTGGTGCCCTGAAAGATTTCACAGGAAAAGGGTGTTACATTGGTATTGTTGATTTAAAGGTTATCTAGTCACAACCAGGCAGAGAAGAATTCATCTTCAAAATTCACCTCCTTACTGAAAACCCACGGAGTGTTTTGGCAATTAACAATTCCTATCACCTCTAGCTGTACCCTATGTGAGAAGGCTCAGAACTTGCCTTACAAATTGCTCTTTTGAAGATCAAAGGAAAGCTGAATGTGTCTGTGTGTGCTCTCCATGAGACTGTAATTTAATGGAATTTTTAGAGAAGACTTGCTGGCAGTGTTTGGATGACAGCCCTAGGGCGGAGGATTCAGGGGAGCTTGGCCACTCTTCCCTTTGGAGCGCGTTCCCCATCTTTAATTGGCACCTCATTAGAAATTAATGAAAATGACATCCTCTGTTCTTCCTGCTCTAGGCATCGAATGCTACAAAAAGGCCCATCACAATTCATAACACATTCAATTTATATAGCAATGGCTCTTAAGCATTATTTATGAGATGTGAATTTCTTGTCAGCAGTTAATAACTGAAGAAGAGTAAAAGGGGATTGGAGGAAAAAGGACTGGGGGAGGGGGAAATATATAAAGATTTTTTGCAATGGAGAACTGCTGTTTGAGATCAAACCACCTCCCTGTGTGCCTTCACTTTAATCAGTAAATTACTATGTCCCTCCCATCCCCCTCTCTTGCCCAAATCTTTAAGGGCAATTAAATATCTTCCAAACACTTCATGCATCATCAAGGACGTAACCACACAAATACCTTTTCCTAGAGAGACCTAATGGACAGGCAGGAGCAACACAAGAGCTGTTTGTCAAAGACAGTCCCAAATGTGTTTGCTCCCTTTGTTGTCCTTCATCTTTTAAAATGTGGTAGTTGACTGAGTCATTTTTCTGTGTACATAAAAACAACACTTTCAGTAAGTCAAAGTGAATTCCCAGTTTTTTCGAGTAAGACTACCCTGGAGGGATTGCAGAAAGCTCAGGGTTTTCTTTTCTTATTCAGTAGAAAAATCAAATCTCTCTGTAAGTAGACCCTCAAAACTGAGCATAAGCCAAAGGATTACTTATTAGATAATTTAAAACAAAAGTATATCGGTAATAAACCCAACTGGCACTTAGAAACTTCACCTCTTCCCAAGAGGTGAAGACATGGCAGAGTAATCTGCACTTTCCAGAGACCGTCCACTTGGTTTCATTTAGAAGCACATGAAGTCATCAAACATGTATTTCTGGATTTTTTTCAGGTGGGTGCTAAAGACCTTTAAAAAAGCAGGTGGCAGCCGGGCACGGTGGCTCGTGCTTGTAAGCTTCAGCCTATGAAGCGGCAGGGGCTAGGGATCGCGGTTCGAGTCCCGCCTGGGGCCCGTATAGTGAGACCTAGTTCCAAAAAATAGCTGGGTATGGTGGCGCATGCCTGTAATCCGTGCTACCTGGGAAGCTGAGGCTGGGGATTGCTTGAGTCTGTGGTACCCCGGGCAACGAGAGCCTGCGGTTCCATGGGCAAAAATAGCAAGACCCAGTTTCCAAAAAAAAAAATAAAAAAAAATAAAAAAGCAGGTGGTTTGCATCAAAGCTGACAGGTAAACTAAAACACCTGGTTACAACACCTCTGAATCTCTCAGTGCTAAACTGTGAAGTCTTCATTGTTTGCCTGACAAGAAAGAGGTACTAGCCACTGCCAGATGCTAGACAGCACATGTGATGGACCAACTGCTTGATCCACTAGGGCAAATCCTGTGTAATACCCAGGATTCAGTTACTTTCAAGAAAGAAAAAAGAACATAAGGTACAGGAAAGTCTGATGTTTCTAATTTAGGAAAAATCATAGGCCTGTGTTATAAAAGCAATAGGCAAGATGGTCAGCTAAGTTTCACAAATCTAATAACAGAATTAACTGCTGAAATAGCCCACTCCCTTACCTTCCAGAGTTTTCACAGGAATTTGCAGATCACCAGGGTGGGTGAAGTTGGTTGATCCAGCAGATCAGAGTTTACTTAACTAACTAGAGTATTCCTTCAACATCTCATTAAGAATTTAAAATTATCTAGCAGAGTTGGATCAAGATGTACTCTAAGAGTAAGATTCTGGGCTCACCTGAGTCATGCCACATGTATGAACACAACCAAAGTTTAAAAACTTAGCTGACAGCCTTTGCTCCCAGCTCTTACTCTCTATCTCCCTTCTTGACACTTTTATACATAAATGCATGTAAAAAACAAAAAGTTGTCTGGTGACTCCTGTACTTCCCATGTTAGTCATCAATTCTGGAACTGAATACACATTCTGATTTTGTTCGACAACACACACACATTTCTGTTATTAAATTTGTTATTCTAACAAAAGACCTCGAACATCCAAAAACCTCCTGACCAGAAAAAAAGAGAATGTAGGTATTACAATTCCAAACTTTAAACTATACTACAAAGCCATAATAATTAAAACAGCATGGTATTGGTACAAAAACAGACAGTCAGATCAATGGAACAGAATTGAGTGCCCTGAAATAAAACCACACATATACAGTCAACTAATCTTCGATAAAGGTGTGAAAAACTTACCTTGGAACAAGGATAGCCTCTTCAATAAATGGTGCTGGGAAAATTGGACTAAGACATGCAAAAAAATGGACCAAGACATCTCCCTTACTCCATGTACAAAAATAAACTCAAAATGGATAAGAGACTTAGAGGTCAGACCTGAAACCATAGCATACATTGAGGAAAACTTGGGCAAAACTCTCCATGAACTACAGTTCAGAAATCCCTTTCTGGAAACATCTACAGATGGCAAAAAAATGAAGGAAAACATAAACAGATGGGACTACATCAAACTAA